>QXEO01001026.1:0-188429 GCA_007115705.1 Dactylis glomerata | reverse complement strand
GTAGATCTGCTTCTGAAAATTTTATTTATGCGGCAGATATCACTCAATCTTGCTACAAAAGAAAGGTCTCCAGAATTGTTGTTATACTAGACTTGCATAAGGCTTTTGATTCTATCAATTGGGTGGCTTTGGACTGCATCCTTATTGCCAAAGGTTTCCCTAGCAGTTTGCCTTTGGATTCGTAATCTTAATTCCTCTAGTCAATTTGCGGTTATCCTAAATGGCAAGTCTGGTAGATGGATTTCCTGTCGTCGCGGTTTGCGCCATGGCGACCCTCTATCTCCCTATCTTCTTACCTATAAGATTCGAGTTGGTGGTGAAGCCACCTACTCAACATACAACATTTGAGTGATGATTCTACCCCTAACAAAAAGGCAGGTCTTCTCTCCTTATTTATTATACAATTAATTAGGGGTGTAAAGATAGCCATTTATTCTCTCCTTATTTATCTTGACATTTATTCTCCCCAAGATTATTGGGTCATTTATGAAGCTGTGGGCAAATTTCGTCCAAATAGAACTTAATAGTCCATTTAAATAAGCGCTATCCTTCTCCTAAAATAAAGCTCCTCCGCATACATTATGTGGCAATCTTGGCATAAATTTTTATAATATATGATATTTGCGGTTAGAAAGTACTTGTGTAGACCGTAGCAACGCACGGACATTTAGCTAGTTTGTTTAATATTGTTGTTGACGTCCTAAAATCGATGCTGCATAATGCCTCTGTTAACGGCCTTCTCCACCATCCTATTATTTGAGAACTTGCCTTGTCCAGTCCTTCAGTACACTGACGATACAACTATTAATTTTTGCCCCTCAGAAGATGATATGTGCCAGGCTATTTTTGTTAAGGCCTCGCTACATAAGTAGCCAAGCAATTTTTGTTAAGGCCTCGCTACATTCTATGGCCTCTCACCTCTCTGCCATGTTGGTACCCTTGGGCACCCTCCATGACTTTGACAAGTCTTGTCGCGCTTTCTTCTGGGCCGGGGATGAGCAGGTTAATGGAGGCGAATGCAGGGTTGCTTGGGAGAAAGTTTGTGCCCCTCTTTCTAAAAGCGGCTTTGGGTTCTGTTGCCTTCGATCCCGTAACAATGCCCTTCTTATGAAATTTTTGTCTAAAGTTCACTCTGATTTTTATGTTCCTTGGTCTGAATGGTCAGAGCCTCTTACGGTTGGTCTGTCCGAAAGGACCTTGGCGATGCTCACCACCTAGACTCGATTATTTGGAAAGACTTGCTTTCATGTCTATCTACTTTCCGAAATAACACTAAGGTTGCTATCGGTTGAGGCTCTTTAACTTATTTTTGGCATGACCTTTGGTTTCAAGATGTTTGCTTAGCCTAGAGTTTCCCTGCGATTTATTCACATACTACTAAACCCAATGCTTCTGTTGCCAATATTTGTTCTCCTCAGACCTTAAACATTGTTGCGACCCCTGAGCTCCATAGTCTTTGCACTCTATTAGTTTCTATGGAGCTTGATCCTAGTGCCATCAACGTAAGAGTTTTGTGTCTTGACAACAGGCCTCCAACCACAAAATCAGCATATCTGGCAGGTTTTGAGCACTTACAGGAGGTTCCCTTTGCTACGCTGACTTAGAAAAAATTCTCGATGTATCATTGCCGCTTGTTCCTTTGGCTAGCCGATTGCAACCGCTGTTCATGAATCTTCATCGTTTCCATGGGGGCTTGACGGACTCTGATTCATGCCCTTTCTGCCCACTTTCTGAATCCACGGAACACTTGTTCCTACAATGCTCCTCGGTTCAACCATTTTGGGCGGTTGTTCCCGCGCTCCATGTTGGTGTGCACCTTGTGACAGGATTAGGGATCCCTGGGATGGTGCTCCGCTGTGCAAAATAAGATCTTCGGTTCTAATTTGCTCTCTTTGGAACCTTTAGAAGTGAAAGAACGCTAAAGCCTTGTCTTCCGCAGGTGCGCAGATCTGTTTCTCTAGTCTCATATGTGCTCTAAGGAAGATCACAAGGCATCTATTCTTCGCTCGGCGGCTATGTTTGCCCAGCTAGCCCAATAAATGTAAAGTTTTTCCCTTTCTTCTTTTTTCTTCGAAGGCTGGATCTAGGGCCTCGGCCATTTCCTGTAATTATTTTGGTACTTGGTTTTTCATTGTTGGTTTATAAAATGAAAAAACGAATTAGTCTGACCTTGAGGTTACTTGTCGCCCAATCTTCCTAGGGACTTGGCACCTACGCATCTCACAAATAACAGTCTCCCAATCTCCCCTGCACTACACGGATTGAGCCTTGCAGCCTGTTGTTTCCGTCGACAACTAATCAGGTCCAACATGGCGGCTCCCGATTTTGCAGCATCGGCGGCCGAGCTCGCCGCAGGCCCCGTCCCCGTCCCCGCCCACGACCTGGACCCTCAGATGGCGGCCACCGTCACGCCCATCCGAGCCATCCTGGCCGCCGTCGACGCCTACGACGGGCAGCGCGTGCGCGTGGGCGGCTGGGTCAGGACGGGCCGCCTCCAGTGCAGCGGCACCGTGGCCTTCCTCGCCGTCAACGACGGCTCTTCCCACGCGACGCTCCAGCTCGTCGTCGACGCCGCCCAGGTGGCCCACCCGCCTCTCGCGCGACTCGCGGCCACGGGCACCTCCGTGCTCGTCTCTGGCGTGCTCAGGATCCCACCCAAACGGAGCAAGGAGCGCATCGAGCTCGGCGTCGACAGCGTCCTCCATGCCGGCGAGGTCCACGACCCTGCCGCATACCCGCTGCCAAAGACCAGGCTCAGCCTCGATCACCTCCGGGACTACCTCCACCTCCGCCCCCGCACCGAAACTGTATGGCAAAATTACCCAGCACCAACAAAATTAAATTTTCTCTGAATTTAGCTTACGCAAACAACAACAACTGTAGTATTAAGATTCAGTGAATTTGCAGATGGCCGCGGTTGCCAGGATGAGGAGCGAGCTCGCATTTGCCACGCACTCGTTCTTCCGAGAAAACCGCTTCTTGTGCGTGCACACGCCGGTCGTGACCACCAACGACTGCGAGGGCGCCGGCGAGATGTTCCAGGTCACCACGCTCTTCAGCCAGGCGCAGAAGGCTGACAAGGATCTCCGCAAGCTCAAGCTTTCTAAGATTTCCCACAGTGAAGATGATGATAGAAGTGTCGGTTTCGACACTGATTTCTTCAGGCGTCAGGCTTATCTCACTGTCTCAGGGCAGCTCCAGGCCGAGGCCTACGCCTGTGCTCTCAGCCGCGTGTACACGTTCGGACCGACCTTCCGGGCAGAGAACTCGCATACGTCCAGGCATCTCGCCGAGTTCTGGATGGTCGAGCCGGAGATGGTATTTGCAAACTTGCAGGTAATTAAGTTGTCCTCTCTAGATTACATATGCGCGATATATTTTCTCTTGCTGAACTGTACTGATGGACGATCTATAAACCCTACAACGTACAGGATATTATGAACCTTGCAGAGAGCTACGTCCAGTACCTCTGCCAGTGGTTGCTCGAGCATTGCAGGGAAGACATGGAGTTCATGGTCCAAACGCACGATAAGACGGCGATCCAGCGTCTCGAGCTTGTTTCCTCGACTCCTTTCGAACGCATCTCGTATACAAAGGCTGTTGAGATGTTGATGGACTCACCTGCAGGTAACAACAAGTTCCAGACCAAGGTTGAATGGGGGGTTGATTTAGCGTCTGAGCACGAGAGGATATATATATATGTTTTTTTTTCTTGTTGATGATGGTACTCTTTCTGTCGTCATCTGTTTTATCTCGTTGAGAATTTCCAGTCGTAATTCTGGATCTTCTGCAATCTGAAGGTATTTGACTGAGGTGGTATTTAAGAAGCCAGTTATTGTTTACAACTACCCAGTGGGAATAAAAGCATTTTATATGAGGCTCAACGATGATCAAAAGACCGTGGCTGCTATGGATGTACTTGTTCCCAAGGTATATATATGGCCGTAACTGAACTGTTGAATCATGAATTCTATCTTGTAAAACTGATTTGTTCAATGTCGTGTTTCTCAGGTGGGTGAATTAATTGGTGGAAGCCAAAGGGAGGAGCGCTTCGATATTCTTAAACAACGGTACCCGTGCCTTTTTTTTTCTTATCCGAAAACGTTAAATCAACCTCAGTGACGAACAGTCTCCATTTGCATATATACAATACACTTTGATAAACCTAATTTGATCCTGACTATAAGCTTAGGAATGATGGGCAGGCGATTGATAATACACTTGAAGGCAAGCTTTATGCAACAATTTTGTAGCGAGATGGGCCTAAACTGATTGGAGTTCGAGGCACCAGGGGATTTAGGGATTAGGACTAAGTACATTTATTCAGGTGGCATTTTTGTAGTTTGATAAAAGTGTGACACTCAGGCATCTGTGGCTTCTTCTTTAATAGTAGTAAAGATAAAGATAAAGATTGGTCCAAGAATTTAATTTGACACGTCGTAGTATAAGAGCTTCAATAAGATTTTAGTATTTGACAATGGACACGTCACTATCTCCACACTTGTGTGAGAAAATCTTGGAGGAAAATGGTGATTCAAGGGAATAGCAATGAAAGTTACGTAGACAGCACATAATTAGAATTTCAGTTATGCACTATAAAAAACCAAGTTGTGAACAACTCCACGCGCCAGAAGTTTAAAACGGTAGGCATGGCCGTAGCGCAACTAAAAGCCCATCCATGCCGGATACCCAATCACACGCTCAACTAGATCGATAAATCCGTTGATGCATGCAGCATTCAGCATGCATATCTTAGTCTTAATCCTATCTTATCGACAGGAGATAACGATAGCTATTCAACGGGGATGGATAATCAGATCGTTAGCTCCAACAAACTTCAGTACAAATCGCGATCCAACCTGCGCCTATAAATACAAGCTTCCACAGACACCACCTCCATCTCATTCCCATCCTTCTCCTCGCACCATCTCGTACGTAAACCCCACCGATCAGCCATGGTGCAGCGCACTTCCAACGCCGAGGTCATGTCGATGGACCTGTCTCCCAAGATGCCCGCCAAGGCTTACGGCGGCGAGGGCGGCGCCTACTACAACTGGTCACCCGCGGATCTGCCCATGCTCGGCGCGGCCTCCATCGGCGCCGCCAAGCTCCACCTCGCCGCTGGCGGCCTGTCCCTGCCCAGCTACTCCGACTCCGCCAAGGTCGCCTACGTGCTCCAGGGCGCCGGCGCCTGCGGCCTCGTCCTCCCGGAGGCCGCCAAGGAGAAGGTCATCCCCGTCAAGACCGGCGACGCCCTCGCGCTCCCCTTCGGCGCCGTCACCTGGTGGCACAACGCCCAGGGCTCCGACACGGAGCTCGTCGTGCTCTTCCTCGGCGACACCTCCAAGGGCCACGTCAACGGCAAGTTCACCAACTTCCAGCTCACCGGCGCCACCGGCATCTTCACCGGCTTCTCCACCGAGTTCGTCGCGCGCGCGTGGGACCTCGACCAGGACTCCGCCGCCAAGCTCGTCTCCACGCAGCCCGGGTCCGGTATCGTCAAGCTCGCCGCCGGCCACAAGATGCCGGAGCCGCGCGCCGAGGACCGCGAGGGCATGGTGCTCAACTGCATCGACGCGCCCCTGGACGTTGACATCCCCGGCGGGGGCCGCGTCGTGGTGCTCAACACCGCCAACCTGCCTCTGGTCAAGGAGGTCGGGCTCGGCGCCGACCTCGTCAGGATCGACGGACACTCCATGTGCTCGCCGGGCTTCTCATGCGACTCCGCGTACCAGGTCACCTACATTGTGCGCGGCAGCGGCCGTGTGCAGGTGGTCGGCATCGATGGCACACGCGTGCTCGAGACCCGCGCCGAGGGAGGTTGCCTCTTCATCGTGCCCAGGTTCTTCGTCGTCTCCAAGATCGCTGATGCGACTGGCATGGAGTGGTTCTCCATCATCACCACCCCCAAGTACGTATCTTATACATTATTTTTCTTCTTGATCAATTTTGCTAGCACTTTACTCCATCGATCGATCTGATTAATTGATGTTTTGTGATGCATCAATATTGCAGCCCGATCTTTAGCCACTTGGCGGGGAGGACGTCCGTGTGGAAGGCTATATCACCGTCGGTTCTAGAGACGGCTTTCAACACCACGCCGGAGATGGAGAAGATGTTCCGCTCCAAAAGGCTTGACTCTGAGATCTTCTTCGCTCCGAGCTAGATCAGCCACGCAGCCGTCCATCCATCTCCAGCACCAGCTAGTTATCCAACAAGCAGCTTAAATTTAGCTAGTTTCGATTAGGTTATGGGTCTCCTCTTTAATCAATTAGCATATGTCTGCAATAAGCCCGAGATGTGGATGGTGCTGTTAGTTTTATAAACTCTTCCGGGGACAATCAATATTTTGTTTATCGAAATGCTATACCTACGCGCATTTATGAATTTGGCGTTGCAATGTGATGTGCTTTCTTGGAAACTGCTATAGTGCTATCCAGTACGAGAGAATCATTTTGGAGGACGAGCTCGTCTTTTCAAATTTTAAATAATTCAAATTTTGAACTTCGAAAAAAATCAGAAAAAACACTAGAGTATAGTTTATCGTTTGTTCGACATGTGTGTAAATTTTTATTATGAAATACCTAGTATTTTTTTTCCCAGCAAAAATAAAAAGTTTCAGATCTGGGAACATATTTTTAGATCTAGGACATGTTCCAAAATTTGTCTAATTTGTCTTTTTTACTGAGCCTACAATACAAGGTATTTCACAATAAAAATTTGCACGATCATGGTGTACATAGTTGGATACATTTATGTTTTTTAAATAAATTAAACTTTAAAATGCCGATTTCAAAAAAAAATTAAAAAAGGGGCTCCATGGTGCCTGGGTGCCAAACTGATTTTTTGTATCCAGTACATCATTTGTGAATTGGTTTATCACTTGCATGTTATTTCTCGTTGGTCTTTGGATCTGTTTGTTCTATTTACAGAAAAAATTCTTTGATATATTGCATCCTTCTTATTTAGGAAATATGTATTTGACAACTCCAATATTTTCTTGATTTTGTCCCTTTCAGATTATTATTTTTCTTCATTTTATTTTTACTTATTGGTTATTGTATGTTTAATCTTCCATCTGCTTGCAGTTTCTAAATAGTAAAGTTCAACTTATTTCCAGCTCTTACAATATTGTAGCACCTGTCATATATATCATCTATTTAAATTACTGCTGGTAGGTATACGTTATATTAGTTCCAAATTTTGAGACGTGGCTATTCTTTTCTTATTTCAAAGATGGTTGATTCTTCTTTGTAACTTTTTTAATGCCACATGCATGTTCCGTCTTTGCTCTTACCTTGATACCGTTGTTGGAGGTTGCAAGCTATAAGTGTCGGCATCTTGTTTACGAACTATGTCTCAGGATTAATTAATTACACAAGTATGCGATAAGATAGTCTTGAGTTTTTGTCCAAAATGGAGTAGGCACTAGCATTGCTTCAGGATTTGTTAATTCTGTGGTTTGATACCTCTTCTATACCTAATACCTAACACCATGTTTGGATGTAAAGAATTAGGCTAAGAATTCGGAATTGTAGAATTCGGCCCCGAATTCCAGCGTTTGGAGGGGTGTGGAATTTGGGCCTGGAATTCGGCCCAAATTCCCTCAGGCGTTCCCGAAGCCTCGCTCGTTTCCGACCGCTCTGAAATGGTTAGGAAACGAAGCCCACCGCTTCGTCCTTCTCAGGTTCCTCTCGCTCTCGAAACTGCTAGGCGGCGGCCGAAACAGGTGAAGCTCCACCGCCTCTCCTCCCTCCTCCCTCCTCCCTCCTGTCTTCCCCGGCCGACCGGACTCCTCCCTCGGTCATCTTCCCCAGTACCAGCCGTCTCAATTTCCGTCCTCTCAGCAGGCCTAACCCTGGACTTGAGTGTGCAATGGCGGCTAGTTGGTAGAGCGGCGGCGGCGGGTGGGGAACGGTCTGGCGGCGAGTGATGGATTCTCTCCCCCGGTACCGATCCCCTGGACTCCCTCCCGGTCCTTCATATCGTGACATCTAGTCTGAGTAGCTTTACAATATCAGTTGATTGCAGTAAAAGCCAACAGCGGCGGTGTCAGCGGCTGCGTGCGCACTCTGGCGTGGAGGGTCGCAGCGTATTGCTTGGTTCTCGCCGATCAGCAAGCGCCCAGAGCACCTACAACAAAGCTAGTAGCAGAGTCCACGATACAAAATACAGACTATAGGTAGAGTCTATTTTCCAGCAAGACGTGCATATGACGAGCAAGCTCCGGCAAGACGAACAAGTATAGCTGAGCAATCTTGCACCTGATCGATCTGATGGATATGTACATAGCTAGCTTGGCTAGATTAGAGCTAGGACTCGTGCTACCGACTCAAATTAGTCGTCAGCTGAATATACTTCGGATGTACCCAAAATCCTGAATTGCAGTTTTGTTTTTGGATCGATGCGTCCTTGATGGTTGATATGATATGTGGCTATTGAGAATGAACTACTATGTACTTCGTTGATTATGAACTATGCACCTGTGCTATTTGCTATGTGCGCTATGTGTGAGACAAACTACGCAATCATATTATTTGCTTTCTACCAAACTATTTTATGTCATATATGTGCTTGTCATCTTGTTCTGGTTATTTTAAATTTATTATATGTGGAAAATAATATATGTATATTTTAATATGAGATATGCGACTATTTATATACATACGCAACAACTGTATGCTATCCAAACTAATGAAAAACATCTAATTCCATGGCTTGTACATCCAAACAGGAATTGGAAATGGGTACCACTCCTGATTCCAACAGCACAATACAGGCCATCCAAACAGCAGAATTCGAATTATATGACATTTCCTTTCCACCTTGAATTTGGAATTCTCACTCAATTCAATTCCAGATATCATTTCTGTGCATCCAAACAAAGCATAGTAATAAAATACGTAAGGTTTCCGTCGTCAACCACTTTTTTTAGACCGAATTGCCCTCCCACCAAACCATATAATCCATGGGGTACGAGTAAACGTGAAGGTACCGTACGTGTATGAAAAAAACCGTTCACCGTGCCTCGATGCCATGGGTAAAAAGAAAAAAAAACGATTCGTGTGTCATCGTATGCCGTCCGGAAACTGATGATCTTTTGACAATGGTTTCTTGTATTCCCCGGAAACCCAATCTCCTACTCGCCATGATATCCTCTACTTCCTCTACTTATACGTGCTCCCGTCAATTCATCCCTCCGTTTAAATTTTCCTTCTCCTCGATTCAATCGGAATTTTTCAAGCGCTAGCTGGCCTCGCCTCGATGGCGTCCGAGTGGATCTTCTAATGCTTCTATCCGTCCAAATCCTGCAGCAAGTCGATGAGACTGTCACAAGCTTCCCCCGCCGCGCGTCAACGTAATCATACAGGAAATACGGGCAGATCAAATCGGGTGACGCCGATGCCCTTCAGTGTATCTTCCCCGTCACCACGGCAGGGGAAACACGGATGCAGCCATGGCCCAGAGCTTGAGTTATGACAGGCCAAGTGCAGCCGGTCCGCGCCGTGGGATATTTTGTTTGCGGTCACCGAGTTCCTTGTAATAGACGCGATTTGAAAAGTTGGGTAGGTAATTCCTCAGAGGACCCATTCTGGACGAAATGAGGGCAAACCAAATATTGCCGTGACTTCTCCCGTTTTGGGCCCATTGCGGTCCCGCATGTCAGTATTTCTCCGTTATGTGCCGAGCGAGTGGGTCCTGCTTGTCAGGTGTCTCCGTTATGTTATCTCGTTAGTTGACAGTATGTCAACTCCACCTGCAACTCTCAGTACAAACAAATCCCCTTTCTTGTCCAACCAACCCTAGAACCCCCTAGGTCGTAGTCGAATTCCGGCGGCAGCGCATGTATACCAGCAGGAAACGAGAGGCACCATCGCCGCCAGGAGCAGCGATTGCTGGAGCTGCAAGCCAGGAAAGCAGCCAAATATCTTGCAACAAGCCAGCAGCGGGGAGCAGCGAGAAGCGGAAAGCTTGCTCGACGGCGGTGGCGCCGCCGACCAAGCGAAGAGCCGGCCCGGCGGTGGCGCCGCCGACCAAGAGCAATCGGAGCGGTAGCCCTCCGGCGTCGCTGGCGCGGCGCCGCTAGCAGATTGGAGGAAAAGACCAAATCCCAAAGATGAACGGAATTGGGCCTTCTACTGTGACTGTGAGCGCCAGAAAGCAGAGGTGAATATTTCAGATCCCTCTCTTACATCCCGATAGCTCTAAGATGTTTTATGGAATGACAGGAGTAACTGTCCGTCAGTATCTGAACAATTGTAGAGAAGAAACTGACTGATTTTAGTCATATGTTTTCCGAAATTGTGGTATTATTTTGTATGCAAGTAATCCTCAATCTCTATCAAACCAACCAACATGCAAACCCAGATTTTTTATCTTATGGAAGTCATCTCAAATTATGTTCAGATCTGAAGACTCCAATTTATCCAAAAGCAGAAAACATACTTTTTGTCTTATGTTTTCTCAAATTGTGGTATGATTAGAGAGAAGCAACTAATTTGTATCTTTTGTTTTCCAATATTTTTGAGACAGCGATGATTCAGAGAACACATACAAATTAAATGTTCGAGTGCATCAGTACATTGCTAGATTAGATTATGGCTTGGAGAGGTGTGTGGCTTCGCAGTCTGTGCAAATGAATGTGAATTACAGTGAGATTGTGTCTGTTTCACAGCTTGTTTGCATTCTTCACGCTAGGATTCCTTGGGGATCCAAACAGAAGGCTAAGTTTGTATGGATGAACATGAATTAGGTGTACGAACAACTTGAGCACTCCCATCAACTGTTGCAGATTTGGGAGAAGTATAAGGATACTCGTCAGTTGGATCTCTTTGTTATGGTTGATGATGTTGATGCACCAGAAGCACAGTTAGGTGTCAAATGTGTTGATCCAGATGGTGGTGCTCCCAGTGGTATGGATGCTTGTAAACTAGCAGCTATTAACCATTCACAAATATATCTAATTGCTTTGCAAGTGGATCCTTACACTGCAGTACTAGATGATGGCCAAGAATTTGCTGTGCAGAACGATCATATGGAAATAATGGTAGATCCCAAGACAGTTACTGTTGACCAGATTCTTGAGCGGCTAAAGCAGAGATGTCCTTGGGGCCCTAATCAGCAGGCACGTTTACGTTGGTGGCACTTTAAGAAGAGGGATTTCATCGACATTGTTAAAGATGACGATCTCATGCAGGTTTTCCGAAGGAAGAAATTGAGTAAGAAGGTATTTTTTGTTGTTGCAATTTCAGAAATGGTTGGAGATGATGAGACTGCTGTAGAGCTGTCATCTTGAAGTTTTGAGCTTCCCGCTTCATAGGTGCTGGTATGTTACAGTGAGAAGTGCAACCCCATTCTGGTCACTATTTGATTCATCTCCTTCATTCTGCATCACTCTGTAAATGTTTGTGAGTGTGCTGTAGCTGCTCCATGCAATAAGCTGTTGTATCTTAGAAAATGTTGTATCTCATATTGTCTGCCTCAAACTTTTTCTGAAAACTAGTGTCAATTTGTAATTTTATTGTAGAACTATGTTGCGAGAATGTAATAAATTCATTTCTGGGATATTGAGATGTTGTAATAAAATGACTGCTGAAATAATAAGCGTTGTTTACATCACTTGTTGTATTATATTACAAACAAATCATGTCGTGTATCTACATGTCTTGTACTGTGTAGATTCACATTTGTAAAATACATTTCAAATTTTGAAGAGTAAAACTATGCTTAATTGAAATATTAAAAACTAAAAAACAAATATTACAAAAAATACCAACTAGTAGGGGACAGTCATTGTTCTGCATAATTTACCTGATTTATCCAAAATCAATTGCCAACTTATGTGTTGTTTTCCTTTTGAAAGCGTATAAATTATTTATTTCCACTGAGGCATGGGTAGTAGGAGGCATGGGTAGTAGGCAGAACAAGATATTTATGTTCAAACTGACCGTTGAGTCACTACCTCGCACGCCGGCTCTACCACCTCTCTCCTTCCTCTAGTTCTACCCCTCTCTCTCCTTCCTTCACCATGCCGTCTTGTAATGATGGCGATGATATAAGCTACGGCAGCGACAGCGACAGCGACAGCCTTCTCTCCGATTTCGACTACTGCCGGACCAATGTGAGTTCCTTTTATTCGACGTGTTGGTTTATGGGGTTAGGAATTTAGGTTTAGGTTTTGTTTTAGGTGGCACAGACCATCTACGACCCAGATTGGGATGGTTTGGCGATCGAGAGGGAGGCACCATGTGACCATGGGTTGAAACTAAGGAAATTTGTTGCCTTCGAAGGCACTAACACAGGGAAAAGGTTTATAGGATGCGCAAATGAGGTTTGGATTATTTATATTGCAAAATGAATGTTTGAATAGCGTTGTTCTCTCTTTATTTCATAGTTTCTTATATTTGTTATACTATGCTGCTGATCATTAGGATGGTCCGAAGTGTGGAATAGTGGAGTGGATTGATCCGGAGTGGCCTGACGCACTGAAGAAATGTTTGGTCAAGTTATGGGAGTTGTATAAATCGAAAAGTATTGGGAGAATTAGTGATGCTTGTGCTGCTGCTGATGAATGTTACAAGCTATCACAGGATAAGAAGGAGCTTGAAGAAATAAACAACAATATGGCCAAAGAACTCCAGAAAACAATGACCGATTGGCAGGTGGGATCCATTTCGAAAAATCTTCTAGATATTCAGATCTTTCTGAAGCCCAAGGCAGAAAATCAGAGGGACCAATTGAAGGAGGAGAAAAAAAGGCTGGAGAACTGCATTGCAGATCTCTTGAAGCAAGCAGCAGTTAATAAGGACAAGTTAGATAGATTGAAACAAATTTTAGATGAATAAGTTTTGTCTATGTAATTTAGCATTTCAAGTTATCTATAAGCAATAGCGTACCTACAACAATTTCTTCCATATAACAGAGAGCATTAAGCCAACATCATAGTTCAGTTAACATTTCACTACTAGTTCAGATAACATAAAATTCCGGCTAGTTAACACAAAGTTCAGACATACAGGACGATGAAACATAGCGCGCAGACTACATCGTATCTCCTCTTACTTGGAGGCAATCTGATCCTGCTGGAGGCGCTCGGACTCATTGATCTTGGCTTTCCGCATGATATTCTCCTTCTTAACAGCCTCGAGCAGACCGGCTGCTTTGCAAGTGCTCTCGGTCATCAGCTTCAAGAGATCTTTGGACTTGTCTCTGGCCTCATAGGCTACCACGGTCCTCTCGCTCTGCTTGATTAGCTCTTTGAGGCCCTTGGTGATTTGCACACGAAGGTCGCTGCACGTGGCATTTAGCTTCGGATTTTCCACCTCCAGCGCCCTGATGATCAACCTATCTTTGTCCAGCAACTTTTTCATCTGCTCCTGCGTCTTCACAAGGTAGTCCATATGCTCCGATACCAAGTTTTTCGCAGCCGTAAGCTTGTCAACCTCATGCGCCAAAATTCGTGATTTCTCCTTCTCCTGATCCAAATGTGAGCCTAGGCTAGCACAGTGCAGCTCGAGGGAATGTTTCTCGGCCAGTTGGCTCTGTATCTTGACATTCAGTGCGGCCACATCTGCCTCGATCTTCTCCTTCGCTTCCTGCACCGTAGTTTAGGGCAGGCAATAAAAGAGATCAATGCTAATACTGCCTCTTTTCACAAATATATAGTTATTTTTAGTTTTTCAAAGTAAACTAGATACGGTTAACAATGAGTGAATCTATATAGATCTACATGCGTAGCACCTAGCCGCATTGCCAAAGGCAGGTTATGAACAATGGTAAGGCTTGATCAGCAAGTACACTAGATGGCATGCGATTACCTTGCTTAGGCGGGGAACGGGCTTGATCAGGAAGTCCATTGACGGGTCCATGGTCTTCATGGGCAGCTTCTTATCTGTCGATTTTGGGGGCCTACAAAATCAAATAGGTTACGAAGTTGAAAAGAACAAACAAACGGAAGATCAAGACAGCGTTAACCCTAAACCCACCCGGGGGAGACAACATCCCCCTCGTCCGTTGGTGCGCAGAAAGAGAGGACGGCTTCGGCCTGACTGATTAGGCTGCTTGCATGGAGATCTGCCTGCCGGTGGGTTAACTCCTTCCTCTCCGCCGCCCTAGTCTTGACCCCATCGGTCTTAAATGCCGGTCGGGTCCGCTTCTTGGGAGGCATGGCTTCGTCGTAGAATGGAGGGAGGGGCAAGGAAGGCAGGAGGAAGCAGAGGAAGTGGGTTTCTGTAGAATAGTGCTACACGGTCAAGGACCAGCTTCAGCTGACCACCGTGTCCTTGCCTCCTGGGCACCATCTCTAGCAATCTCGGTCATCCGTTTGAATCTAAGCGTAGCCCTTGGTACCTTGTCGACGAAGGGTCACCGTAGGTACGAACGAATAGGAAGCAGTAGCCCCTTGCTTTTTCACTGCGCACTGCCACGATGGGACTGGGCATTGAAATCGATTGGACTCTGCATTGGGTCCAAGCTAGCGGCGACACGACGCGCACGCCCAGCCGTACATGTACATCTATCTCCTCGCTCGGTGTGCATCCATGCCCGTGATTTTTGTAGAAGAAGAGGTAGAAGAAGAAGGATAGCTGATTGACTATCTGGCTCGGGAGGCTGCTGCGGGTGGCCCGGCTGCTGCGCATTTTGTAGGCCAGGAACCGCCACTTAATCAAGCCATTTTGTGTCACTGATTAGTAGGGCCAACCACACATGGGGCCTACTTTCAGTGACCCAAAGTCAGAAAAGTTAGGGTGTGGAAGTTAGACGATCCACGGTGTGTTTTTTAAATATAGTTTTTTTGAAAGGCCCACACACCTGTTTTGACACCTCCGGCCACTGGAAAAATGGAAAATGCAGCGTTATTCTATTTATCATGTTTGGTATTTTTCCTAGGTGGTGCATCACTCACCATGACTCCATGCAGTGTTTTTCAATTTTTTTGATTTTTTCTGAATTCCCGAGGCCCCCCTCTGAGATCTAGGTCAGACTCGGCGGTGCCATCGATGTCTGCCAGGTGGGGTGAGGACCTCCCTATATTTTCCCCCAATTTTCCTGGTGTGCATTTCTTGTAGCCCCAGTGCAAAATTGGATTAAAAAGGATTTAGGGCAAAAATAATTCATTATATGGCAGCAGGCCGAGATAATTCCTAACCTACTGGATGTGGCACCCCTGGCAGGTTCCCCACCCATGAAAAATAGAGTGGTGATGTTCTGCACACTGCCCTTGGTGGCCCCTTCACAAAAAAGCACCTGTTTCAACCCCTCCGAGCACCCGAAAAATGGGAAATGCATTTTTTATGTGGAAACTGGAAAAACACTAGTTGCAAAAGTGGTTGGGAATGCAAAGATGCACATCTCCACCAAAAATGGGACAATGGTTCCAAAGTTTGATGTGGAACTTGCACAAACCATGGTCATCTGCCAAGGAAGACCAAGAGAACTCCTGCGTGGAAGCACCTCTCTGTGAGGGAGTCCACATGTGAACCCTTGGGATGGCATGTTTGGTATTTTTCCTAGGTGGTGCATCACTCACCATGACTCCATGCAGTGTTTTTTAATTTTTTTGATTTTTTCTGAATTCCCTAGGCCCCCCTCCGAGATCTAGGTCAGACTCGGCGGTGCCATCGATGTCTACCAGGTGGGGTGGGAACCATGGTTTGGTCTTGGTTCTAGGGTCCCACACCCCCAGGGGACCTCCCTATATTTTTCCCCAATTTTCCTGGTGTGCATTTCTTGTAGCCCAAGTGCAAAATTGGATTAAAAAGGATTTAGGGCAAAAATAATTCATTATATGGCAGCAGGCCGAGATAATTCCTAACCTACTGGATGTGGCACCCCTGGCAGGTCCCCCACCCATGAAAAATAGAGTGGTGATGTTCTGCACACTGCCCTTGGTGGCCCCTTCACAAAAAAGCACCTGTTTCGACCCCTCCGGGCAACCGAAAAATGGGAAATGCATTTTTTATGTGGAAACTGGAAAAACACTAGTTGCAAAAGTGGTTGGGAATGCAAAGATGCACATCTCCACCAAAAATGGGACCATGGTTCCAAAGCTTCCTGTGGAACTTGCACAAACCATGGTCATCTGCCAAGGAAGACCAAGAGAATTCCTGCGTGGAAGCACCTGTCTGTGAGGGAGTCCACATGTGAACCCTTGGGATGGCATGTTTGGTATTTTTCCTAGGTGGTGCATGACTCACCATAACTCCATGTAGTGTTTTTCAAATTTTTTGTTTTTTCTGAATTCCCTAGGCCCCCCTCCGAGATCTAGGTCAGACTCGGCGGTGCCATCGATGTCTGACAGGTGGTGTGGGAACCATGGTTTGGTCTTGGTTCTAGGGTCCCACACCCCCAGGGGACCTCCCTGTATTTTTCCCCAATTTTCCTGGTGTGCATTTCTTGTAGCCCCAGTGCAAAATTGGATTAAAAAGGATTTAGGGCAAAAATAATTCATTATATGGCAGCAGGCCAAGATAATTCCTAACCTACTGGATGTGGCACCCCTGGCAGGTCCCCCACCCATGAAAAATAGAGTGGTGATGTTCTGCACACTGCCCTTGGTGGCCCCTTCACAAAAAAGCACCTGTTTCGACCCCTCCGGGCACCCGAAAAATGGGAAATGCATTATTTATGCGGAAACTGGAAAAACACTAGTTGCAAAAGTGGTTGGGAATGCAAAGATGCACATCTCCACCAAAAATGGGACCATGGTTCCAAAGTTTGCTGTGGAACTTGCACAAACCATGGTCATCTGCCAAGGAAGACCAAGAGAACTCCTGCGTGGAAGCACCTCTCTGTGAGGGAGTCCACATGTGAACCCTTGGGATGGCATGTTTGGTATTTTTCCTAGGTGGTGCATCACTCACCATGAGTCCATGCAGTGCTTTTCAATTTTTTTGATATTTTCTGAATTCCCTAGGCCCCCTCCGAGATCTAGGTCAGACTTGGCGGTGCCATCGATGTCTGCCAGGTGGGGTGGGAACCATGGTTTGGTCTTGGTTCTAGGGTCCCACACCCCTAGGGGACCTCCCTGTATTTTTCCCCAATTTTCCTGGTGTGCATTTCTTGTAGCCCCAGTGCAAAATTGGATTAAAAAGGATTTAGGGCAAAAATAATTCATTATATGGCAGCAGGCCGAGATAATTCCTAACCTACTGGATGTGGCACCCCTGGCAGGTTCCCCACCCATGAAAAATAGAGTGGTGATGTTCTGCACACTGCCCTTGGTGGCCCCTTCACAAAAAAGCACCTGTTTCAACCCCTCCGAGCACCCGAAAAATGGGAAATGCATTTTTTATGTGGAAACTGGAAAAACACTAGTTGGAAAAGTGGTTGGGAATGCAAAGATGCACATCTCCACCAAAAATGGGACAATGGTTCCAAAGTTTGATGTGGAACTTGCACAAACCATGGTCATCTGCCAAGGAAGACCAAGAGAACTCCTGCGTGGAAGCACCTCTCTGTGAGGGAGTCCACATGTGAACCCTTGGGATGGCATGTTTGGTATTTTTCCTAGGTGGTGCATCACTCACCATGACTCCATGCAGTGTTTTTTAATTTTTTTGATTTTTTCTGAATTCCCTAGGCCCCCCTCCGAGATCTAGGTCAGACTCGGCGGTGCCATCGATGTCTACCAGGTGGGGTGGGAACCATGGTTTGGTCTTGGTTCTAGGGTCCCACACCCCCAGGGGACCTCCCTATATTTTTCCCCAATTTTCCTGGTGTGCATTTCTTGTAGCCCAAGTGCAAAATTGGATTAAAAAGGATTTAGGGCAAAAATAATTCATTATATGGCAGCAGGCCGAGATAATTCCTAACCTACTGGATGTGGCACCCCTGGCAGGTCCCCCACCCATGAAAAATAGAGTGGTGATGTTCTGCACACTGCCCTTGGTGGCCCCTTCACAAAAAAGCACCTGTTTCGACCCCTCCGGGCAACCGAAAAATGGGAAATGCATTTTTTATGTGGAAACTGGAAAAACACTAGTTGCAAAAGTGGTTGGGAATGCAAAGATGCACATCTCCACCAAAAATGGGACCATGGTTCCAAAGCTTCCTGTGGAACTTGCACAAACCATGGTCATCTGCCAAGGAAGACCAAGAGAATTCCTGCGTGGAAGCACCTGTCTGTGAGGGAGTCCACATGTGAACCCTTGGGATGGCATGTTTGGTATTTTTCCTAGGTGGTGCATGACTCACCATAACTCCATGTAGTGTTTTTCAAATTTTTTGTTTTTTCTGAATTCCCTAGGCCCCCCTCCGAGATCTAGGTCAGACTCGGCGGTGCCATCGATGTCTGACAGGTGGTGTGGGAACCATGGTTTGGTCTTGGTTCTAGGGTCCCACACCCCCAGGGGACCTCCCTGTATTTTTCCCCAATTTTCCTGGTGTGCATTTCTTGTAGCCCCAGTGCAAAATTGGATTAAAAAGGATTTAGGGCAAAAATAATTCATTATATGGCAGCAGGCCAAGATAATTCCTAACCTACTGGATGTGGCACCCCTGGCAGGTCCCCCACCCATGAAAAATAGAGTGGTGATGTTCTGCACACTGCCCTTGGTGGCCCCTTCACAAAAAAGCACCTGTTTCGACCCCTCCGGGCACCCGAAAAATGGGAAATGCATTATTTATGCGGAAACTGGAAAAACACTAGTTGCAAAAGTGGTTGGGAATGCAAAGATGCACATCTCCACCAAAAATGGGACCATGGTTCCAAAGTTTGCTGTGGAACTTGCACAAACCATGGTCATCTGCCAAGGAAGACCAAGAGAACTCCTGCGTGGAAGCACCTCTCTGTGAGGGAGTCCACATGTGAACCCTTGGGATGGCATGTTTGGTATTTTTCCTAGGTGGTGCATCACTCACCATGAGTCCATGCAGTGCTTTTCAATTTTTTTGATATTTTCTGAATTCCCTAGGCCCCCTCCGAGATCTAGGTCAGACTTGGCGGTGCCATCGATGTCTGCTAGGTGGGGTGGGAACCATGGTTTGGTCTTGGTTCTAGGGTCCCACACCCCTAGGGGACCTCCCTGTATTTTTCCCCAATTTTCCTGGTGTGCATTTCTTGTAGCCCCAGTGCAAAATTGGATTAAAAAGGATTTAGGGCAAAAATAATTCATTATATGGCAGCAGGCCGAGATAATTCCTAACCTACTGGATGTGGCACCCCTGGAAGGTCCCCCACCCATGAAAAATAGAGTGGTGATGTTTTGCACACTGCCCTTGGTGGCCCCTTCACAAAAAAGCACCTGTTTCGACCCCTCCGGGCACCCGAAAAATGGAAATGCATTTTTTATGTGGAAACTGGAAAAACACTAGTTGCAAAAGTGGTTGGGAATGCAAAGATGCACATCTCCACCAAAAATGGGACCATGGTTCCAAAGTTTGCTGTGGAACTTGCACAAACCATGGTCATCTGCCAAGGAAGACCAAGAGAACTCCTGCGTGGAAGCACCTCTCTGTGGGGGAGTCCACATGTGAACCCTTGGGATGGCATGTTTGGTATTTTTCCTAGGTGGTGCATCACTCACCATGACTCCATGAAGTGTTTTTCAATTTTTTTGATTTTTTCTGAATTCCCTAGGCCCCCTCCGAGAGCTAGGTCAGACTCGGCGGTGCCATCGATGTCTGCCAGGTGGGGTGGGAACCATGGTTTGGTCTTGGTTCTAGGGTCCCACACCCCCAGGGGACCTCCCTGTATTTTTCCCCAATTTTCCTGGTGTGCATTTCTTGTAGCTCCAGTGCAAAATTGGATTAAAAAGGATTTAGGGCAAAAATAATTCATTATATGGCAGCAGGCCGAGATAATTCCTAACCTACTGGATGTGGCACCCCTGGCAGGTCCCCCACCCATGAAAAATAGAGTGGTGATGTTCTGCACACTGCCCTTGGTGGCCCCTTCACAAAAAAGCACCTGTTTCGACCCCTCCGGGCACCCAAAAAATGGGAAATGCATTTTTTATGTGGAAACTGGAAAAACACTAGTTGCAAAAGTGGTTGGGAATGCAAAGATGCACATCTCCACCAAAAATGGGACCATGGTTCCAAAGTTTGCTGTGGAACTTGCACAAACCATGGTCATCTGCCAAGGAAGACCAAGAGAACTCCTACGTGGAAGCACCTCTCTGTGAGGGAGTCCACATGTGAACCCTTGGGATGGCATGTTTGGTATTTTTCCTAGGTGGTGCATCACTCACCATGACTCCATGCAGTGTTTTTCAATTTTTTTGATATTTTTTGAATTCCCAGGCCCCCTCCGAGATCTAGGTCAGACTCGGCGGTGCCATCGATGTCTGCCAGGTGGGGTGGGAACCATGGTTTGGTCTTGGTTCTAGGGTCCCACACCCCTAGGGGACCTCCCTGTATTTTTCCCCAATTTTCCTGGTGTGCATTTCTTGTAGCCCCAGTGCAAAATTGGATTAAAAAGGATTTAGGGCAAAAATAATTCATTATATGGCAGCAGGCCGAGATAATTCCTAACCTACTGGATGTGGCACCCCTGGCAGGTCCCCCACCCATGAAAAATAGAGTGGTGATGTTCTGCACACTGCCCTTGGTGGCCCCTTCACAAAAAAGCACCTGTTTCGACCCCTCCGGGCACCCGAAAAATGGGAAATGCATTTTTTATGTGGAAACTGGAAAAACACTAGTTGCAAAAGTGGTTGGGAATGCAAAGATGCACATCTCCACCAAAAATGGGACCATGGTTCCAAAGTTTGCTGTGGAACTTGCACAAACCATGGTCATCTGCCAAGGAAGACCAAGAGAACTCCTGCGTGGAAGCACCTCTCTGTGAGGGAGTCCACATGTGAACCCTTGGGATGGCATGTTTGGTATTTTTCCTAGGTGGTGCATCACTCACCATGACTCCATGCAGTGTTTTTCAATTTTTTTGATTTTTTCTGAATTCCCCTAGGCCCCCCTCCGAGATCTAGGTCAGACTCGGCGGTGCCATCGATGTCTGCCAGGTGGGGTGGGAACCATGGTTTGGTCTTGGTTCTAGGGTCCCACACCCCCAGGGGACCTCCCTGTATTTTCCCCAATTTTCCTGGTGTGCATTTCTTGTAGCTCCAGTGCAAAATTGGATTAAAAAGGATTTAGGGCAAAAATAATTCATTATATGGCAGCAGGCCGAGATAATTCCTAACCTACTGGATGTGGCACCCCTGGCAGGCCCCCCAGCCATGAAAAATAGAGTGATGATGTTCTGCACACTGCCCTTGGTGGCCCCTTCACAAAAAAGCACCTGTTTCGACCCCTCCGGGCACCCAAAAAATGGGAAATGCATTTTTTATGTGGAAATTGGAAAAACACTAGTTGCAAAAGTGGTTGGGAATGCAAAGATGCACATCTCCACCAAAAATGGGACCATGGTTCCAAAGCCATGGTCATCTGCCAAGGAAGACCAAGAGAACTCCTACGTGGAAGCACCTCTCTATGAGGGAGTCCACATGTGAACCCTTGGGATGGCATGTTTGGTATTTTTCCTAGGTGGTGCATCACTCACCATGACTCCATGCAGTGTTTTTCAATTTTTTTGATTTTTTCTGAATTCCCTAGGCCCCCCTCCGAGATCTAGGTTAGACTCAGCGGTGCCATCGATATCTGCTAGGTGGGGTGGGAACCATGATTTGGTCTTGGTTCTATGGTCCCACACCCCAGGGGACCTCCCTGTATTTTTCCCCAATTTTCCTAGTGTGCATTTCTTGTAGCCCTAGTGCAAAATTGGATTAAAAAGGATTTAGGGCAAAAATAATTCATTATATGGCAGCAGGCCGAGATAATTCCTAACCTACTGGATGTGGCACCCCTGGCAGGTCCCCTACCCATGAAAAATAGAGTGGTGATGTTCTGCACACTGCCCTTGGTGGCCCCTTCACAAAAAAGCACCTGTTTCGACCCCTCCGGGCACCCGAAAAATGGGAAATGCATTTTTTATGTGGAAACTGGAAAAACACTAGTTGCAAAAGTGGTTGGGAATGCAAAGATGCACATCTCCACCAAAAATGGGACCATGGTTCCAAAGTTTGCTGTGGAACTTGCACAAACCATGGTCATCTGCCAAGGAAGACCAAGAGAACTCCTGCGTGGAAGCACCTCTCTGTGAGGGAGTCCACATGTGAACCCTTGGGATGGCATGTTTGGTATTTTTCCTAGGTGGTGCATCACTCACCATGACTCCATGCAGTGTTTTTCCATTTTTTTGATTTTTTCTGAATTCCCCAGGCCCCCCTCCGAGATCTAGGTCAGACTCGGCGGTGCCATCGATGTCTGCCAGGTGGGGTGGGAACCATGGTTTGGTCTTGGTTCTAGGGTCCCACACCCCCAGGGGACCTCCCTGTATTTTTCCCCAATTTTCCTGGTGTGCATTTCTTGTAGCCCTAGTGCAAAATTGGATTAAAAAGGATTTAGGGCAAAAATAATTCATTATATGGCAGCAGGCCGAGATAATTCCTAACCTACTGGATGTGGCACCCCTGGCAGGTCCCCCACCCATGAAAAATAGAGTGGTGATGTTCTGCACACTGCCCTTGGTGGCCCCTTCACAAAAAAGCACCTGTTTCGACCCCTCCGGGCACCCGAAAAATGGGAAATGCATTTTTTATGTGGAAACTGGAAAAACACTAGTTGCAAAAGTGGTTGGGAATGCAAAGATGCACATCTCCACCAAAAATGGGACCATGGTTCCAAAGTTTGCTGTGGAACTTGCACAAACCATGGTCATCTGCCAAGGAAGACCAAGAGAACTCCTGCGTGGAAGCACCTCTCTGTGAGGGAGTCCACATGTGAACCCTTGGGATGGCATGTTTGGTATTTTTCCTAGGTGGTGCATCACTCACCATGACTCCATGCAGTGTTTTTCCATTTTTTTTGATTTTTTCTGAATTCCCCAGGCCCCCCTCCGAGATCTAGGTCAGACTCGGCGGTGCCATCGATGTCTGCCAGGTGGGGTGGGAACCATGGTTTGGTCTTGGTTCTAGGGTCCCACACCCCCAGGGGACCTCCCTGTATTTTTCCCCAATTTTCCTGGTGTGCATTTCTTGTAGCCCCAGTGCAAAATTGGATTAAAAAGGATTTAGGGCAAAAATAATTCATTATATGGCAGCAGGCCGAGATAATTCCTAACCTACTGGATGTGGCACCCCTGGCAGGTCCCCCACCCATGAAAAATAGAGTGGTGATGTTCTGCACACTGCCCTTGGTGGCCCCTTCACAAAAAAGCACCTGTTTCGACCCCTCCGGGCACCCGAAAAATGGGAAATGCATTTTTTATGTGGAAACTGGAAAAACACTAGTTGCAAAAGTGGTTGGGAATGCAAAGATGCACATCTCCACCAAAAATGGGACCATGGTTCCAAAGTTTGCTGTGGAACTTGCACAAACCATGGTCATCTGCCAAGGAAGACCAAGAGAACTCCTGTGTGGAAGCACCTCTCTGTGAGGGAGTCCACATGTGAACCCTTGGGATGGCATGTTTGGTATTTTTCCTAGGTGGTGCATCACTCACCATGACTCCATGCAGTGTTTTTCCATTTTTTTGATTTTTTCTGAATTCCCCAGGCCCCCCTCCGAGATCTAGGTCAGACTCGGCGGTGCCATCGATGTCTGCCAGGTGGGGTGGGAACCATGGTTTGGTCTTGGTTCTAGGGTCCCACACCCCCAGGGGACCTCCCTGTATTTTTCCCCAATTTTCCTGGTGTGCATTTCTTGTAGCCCAGTGCAAAATTGGATTAAAAAGGATTTAGGGCAAAAATAATTCATTATATGGCAGCAGGCCGAGATAATTCCTAACCTACTGGATGTGGCACCCCTGGCAGGTCCCCCACCCATGAAAAATAGAGTGGTGATGTTCTGCACACTGCCCTTGGTGGCCCCTTCACAAAAAAGCACCTGTTTCGACCCCTCCGGGCACCCGAAAAATGGGAAATGCATTTTTTATGTGGAAACTGGAAAAACACTAGTTGCAAAAGTGGTTGGGAATGCAAAGATGCACATCTCCACCAAAAATGGGACCATGGTTCCAAAGTTTGCTGTGGAACTTGCACAAACCATGGTCATCTGCCAAGGAAGACCAAGAGAACTCCTGCGTGGAAGCACCTCTCTGTGAGGGAGTCCACATGTGAACCCTTGGGATGGCATGTTTGGTATTTTTCCTAGGTGGTGCATCACTCACCATGACTCCATGCAGTGTTTTTCAATTTTTTTGATTTTTTCTGAATTCCCCAGGCCCCCCTCCGAGATCTAGGTCAGACTCGGCGGTGCCATCGATGTCTGCCAGGTGGGGTGGGAACCATGGTTTGGTCTTGGTTCTAGGGTCCCACACCCCCAGGGGACCTCCCTGTATTTTTCCCCAATTTTCCTGGTGTGCATTTCTTGTAGCCCCAGTGCAAAATTGGATTAATAAGGATTTAGGGCAAAAATAATTCATTATATGGCAGCAGGCCGAGATAATTCCTAACCTACTGGATGTGGCACCCCTGGCAGGTCCCCCACCCATGAAAAATAGAGTGGTGATGTTCTGCACACTGCCCTTGGTGGCCCCTTCACAAAAAAGCACCTGTTTCGACCCCTCCGGGCACCCGAAAAATGGGAAATGCATTTTTTATGTGGAAACTGGAAAAACACTAGTTGCAAAAGTGGTTGGGAATGCAAAGATGCACATCTCCACCAAAAATGGGACCATGGTTCCAAAGTTTGCTGTGGAACTTGCACAAACCATGGTCATCTGCCAAGGAAGACCAAGAGAACTCCTGCGTGGAAGCACCTCTCTGTGAGGGAGTCCACATGTGAACCCTTGGGATGGCATGTTTGGTATTTTTCCTAGGTGGTGCATCACTCACCATGACTCCATGCAGTGTTTTTCCATTTTTTTGATTTTTTCTGAATTCCCCAGGCCCCCCTCCGAGATCTAGGTCAGACTCGGCGGTGCCATCGATGTCTGCCAGGTGGGGTGGGAACCATGGTTTGGTCTTGGTTCTAGGGTCCCACACCCCCAGGGGACCTCCCTGTATTTTTCCCCAATTTTCCTGGTGTGCATTTCTTGTAGCCCCAGTGCAAAATTGGATTAAAAAGGATTTAGGGCAAAAATAATTCATTATATGGCAGCAGGCCGAGATAATTCCTAACCTACTGGATGTGGCACCCCTGGCAGGTCCCCCACCCATGAAAAATAGAGTGGTGATGTTCTGCACACTGCCCTTGGTGGCCCCTTCACAAAAAAGCACCTGTTTCGACCCCTCCGGGCACCCGAAAAATGGGAAATGCATTTTTTATGTGGAAACTGGAAAAACACTAGTTGCAAAAGTGGTTGGGAATGCAAAGATGCACATCTCCACCAAAAATGGGACCATGGTTCCAAAGTTTGCTGTGGAACTTGCACAAACCATGGTCATCTGCCAAGGAAGACCAAGAGAACTCCTGCGTGGAAGCACCTCTCTGTGAGGGAGTCCACATGTGAACCCTTGGGATGGCATGTTTGGTATTTTTCCTAGGTGGTGCATCACTCACCATGACTCCATGCAGTGTTTTTCCATTTTTTTGATTTTTTCTGAATTCCCCAGGCCCCCCTCCGAGATCTAGGTCAGACTCGGCGGTGCCATCGATGTCTGCCAGGTGGGGTGGGAACCATGGTTTGGTCTTGGTTCTAGGGTCCCACACCCCCAGGGGACCTCCCTGTATTTTTCCCCAATTTTCCTGGTGTGCATTTCTTGTAGCCCCAGTGCAAAATTGGATTAATAAGGATTTAGGGCAAAAATAATTCATTATATGGCAGCAGGCCGAGATAATTCCTAACCTACTGGATGTGGCACCCCTGGCAGGTCCCCCACCCATGAAAAATAGAGTGGTGATGTTCTGCACACTGCCCTTGGTGGCCCCTTCACAAAAAAGCACCTGTTTCGACCCCTCCGGGCACCCGAAAAATAGGAAATGCATTTTTTATGTGGAAACTGGAAAAACACTAGTTGCAAAAGTGGTTGGGAATGCAAAGATGCACATCTCCACCAAAAATGGGACCATGGTTCCAAAGTTTGCTGTGGAACTTGCACAAACCATGGTCATCTACCAAGGAAGACCAAGAGAACTCCTGCGTGGAAGCACCTCTCTGTGAGGGAGTCCACATGTGAACCCTTGGGATGGCATGTTTGGTATTTTTCTTAGGTGGTGCATCACTCACCATGACTCCATGCAGTGTTTTTCCATCTTTTTGATTTTTTCTGAATTCCCCAGGCCCCCCTCCGAGATCTATGTCAGACTCGGCGGTGCCATCGATGTCTGCCAGGTGGGGTGGGAACCATGGTTTGGTCTTGGTTCTAGGGTCCCACACACCCAGGGGACCTCCCTGTATTTTTCCCCAATTTTCCTGGTGTGCATTTCTTGTAGCTCCAGTGCAAAATTGGATTAAAAGGATTTAGGGCAAAAATAATTCATTATATGGCAGAAGGTCGAGATAATTCCTAACCTACTGGATGTGGCACCCCTGGCAGGCCCCCCAGCCATGAAAAATAGAGTGATGATGTTCTGCACACTGCCCTTGGTGGCCCCTTCACAAAAAAGCACCTGTTTCGACCCCTCCGGGCACCCAAAAAATGGGAAATGCATTTTTTATGTGGAAACTGGAAAAACACTAGTTGCAAAAGTGGTTGGGAATGCAAAGATGCACATCTCCACCAAAAATGGGACCATGGTTCCAAAGTTTCCTGTGGAACTTGCACAAACCATGGTCATCTGCCAAGGAAGACCAAGAGAACTCCTACGTGGAAGCACCTCTCTATGAGGGAGTCCACATGTGAACCCTTGGGATGGCATGTTTGGTATTTTTCCTAGGTGGTGCATCACTCACCATGACTCCATGCAGTGTTTTTCAATTTTTTTGATTTTTTCTGAATTCCCTAGGCCCCCCTCCGAGATCTAGGTTAGACTCAGCGGTGCCATCGATATCTGCTAGGTCGGGTGGGAACCATGGTTTGGTCTTGGTTCTATGGTCCCACACCCCAGGGGACCTCCCTGTATTTTTCCCCAATTTTCCTAGTGTGCATTTCTTGTAGCCCTAGTGCAAAATTGGATTAAAAAGGATTTAGGGCAAAAATAATTCATTATATGGCAGCAGGCCGAGATAATTCCTAACCTACTGGATGTGGCACCCCTGGCAGGTCCCCTACCCATGAAAAATAGAGTGGTGATGTTCTGCACACTGCCCTTGGTGGCCCCTTCACAAAAAAGCACCTGTTTCGACCCCTCCGGGCACCCAAAAAATGGGAAATGCATTTTTTATGTGGAAACTGGAAAAACACTAGTTGCAAAAGTGGTTGAGAATGCAAAGATGCACATCTCCACCAAAAATGGGACCATGGTTCCAAAGTTTGCTGTGGAACTTGCACAAACCATGGTCATCTGCCAAGGAAGACCAAGAGAACTCCTGCGTGGAAGCACCTCTCTGTGAGGGAGTCCACATGTGAACCCTTGGGATGGCATGTTTGGTATTTTTCCTAGGTGGTGCATCACTCACCATGACTCCATGCTCTATTTTTCCATTTTTTTGATTTTTTTCTGAATTCCCCAGGCCCCCCTCCGAGATCTAGGTCAGACTCGGCGGTGCCATCGATGTCTGCCAGGTGGGGTGGGAACCATGGTTTGGTCTTGGTTCTAGGGTCCCACACCCCCAGGGGACCTCCCTGTATTTTTCCCCAATTTTTCTAGTGTGCATTTCTTGTAGCCCCAGTGCAAAATTGGATTAAAAAAGATTTAGGGCAAAAATAATTCATTATATGGCAGCAGGCCGAGATAATTCCTAACCTACTGGATGTCGCACCCCTGGCAGGTACCCCGCCCATGAAAAATAGAGTGGTGATGTTCTACACACTGCCCTTGGTGGCCCCTTCACAAAAAAGCACCTGTTTCGACCCCTCCGGGTACCCTAAAAATGGGAAATGCATTTTTTATGTGGAAACTGGAAAAACACTAGTTGCAAAAGTGGTCGGGAATGCAAAGATGCACATCTCCACCTAAAATGGGACCATGGTTCCAAAGTGTGCTGTGGAACTTGCACAAACCATGGTCATCTGCCAAGGAAGACCAAGAGAACTCCTGCGTGAAGCACCTCTCTGTGAGGGAGTCCACATGTGAACCCTTGGGATGGCATGTTTGGTATTTTTCCTAGGTGGTGCATCACTCACCATGACTCCATGCACAGTTTTTTCATTTTTTTAATTTTTTTTCTGAATTCCCCAGGCCCCCCTCCGAGATCTAGGCCAGACTCGGCGGTGACATTGATGTCTGCCAGGTGGGGTGGGAACCATGGTTTGGTCTAGGTTCTAGGGTCCCACACCCCCAGGGGACCTCCCTGTATTTTTCCCCAATTTTTCTGGTGTGCATTTCTTGTAGCCCCAGTGCAAAATTGGATTAAAAAGGATTTAGGGCAAAAATAATTCATTATATGGCAGCAGGCCGAGATAATTCCTAACCTACTGGATGTGGCACCCCTGGCAGGTCCCCCACCCATGAAAAATAGAGTGGTGATGTTCTGCACACTGCCCTTGGTGTCCCCTTCACAAAAAAGCACCTGTTTCGACCCCTCCGGGCACCCGAAAAATAGGAAATGCATTTTTTATGTGGAAACTGGAAAAACACTAGTTGCAAAAGTGGTTGGGAATGCAAAGATGCACATCTCCACCAAAAATGGGACCATGGTTCCAAAGTTTGCTGTGGAACTTGCACAAACCATGGTCATCTACCAAGGAAGACCAAGAGAACTCCTGCGTGGAAGCACCTCTCTGTGAGGGAGTCCACATGTGAACCCTTGGGATGGCATGTTTGGTATTTTTCTTAGGTGGTGCATCACTCACCATGACTCCATGCAGTGTTTTTCCATCTTTTTGATTTTTTCTGAATTCCCCAGGCCCCCCTCCGAGATCTAGGTCAGACTCGGTGGTGCCATCGATGTCTGCCAGGTGGGGTGGGAACCATGGTTTGGTCTTGGTTCTAGGGTCCCACACCCCCAGGGGACCTCCCTGTATTTTTCCCCAATTTTCCTTGTGTGCATTTCCTGTAGCCCCAGTGCAAAATTGGATTAAAAAGGATTTAGGGCAAAAATAATTCATTATATGGCAGCAGGCCGAGATAATTCCTAACCTACTGGATGTGGCACCCCTGGCAGGTCCCCCACCCATGAAAAATAGAGTGGTGATGTTCTGCACACTGCCCTTGGTGGCCCCTTCACAAAAAGCACCTGTTTCGACCCCTCTGGGCACCCAAAAAATGGGAAATGCATTTTTTATGTGGAAACTGGAAAAACACTAGTTGCAAAAGTGGTTGGGAATGCAAAGATGCACATCTCCACCAAAAATGGGACCATGGTTCCAAAGTTTGCTGTGGAACTTGCACAAACATGGACATCTGCCAAGGAAGACCAAGAGAACTCCTGCGTGGAAGCACCTCTCTGTGAGGGAGTCCACATGTGAACCCTTGGGATGGCATGTTTGGTATTTTTCCTAGGTGGTGCATCACTCACCATGACTCCATGCACTGTTTTTCCATTTTTTGATTTTTTCTGAATTCCCCAGGCCCCCCTCCGAGATCTAAGTCAGACTCGGCGGTGCCATCGATGTCTGCCAGGTGGGGTGGGAACCATGGTTTGGTCTTGGTTCTAGGGTCCCACACCCCCAGGGGACCTCCCTGTATTTTTCTCCAATTTTCCTGGTGTGCATTTCTTGTAGCCCTAGTGCAAAATTGGATTAAAAAGGATTTAGGGCAAAAATAATTCATTATATGGTGGGCCCCTGGCGTCAGATGTCTTGTTAATCCGCTTAAGTTGTGATTTAGAACTAGTTGCAAGCTATACTAATAGTTGGTGGTTTGTGCAACGATGACAGCAATAGTTGGTGGTTTATGGAATTTCCTTCATTTATTCATTTGTTTACCCATGGAAGGGAACTCCTCCATCTACTGAACAGTAGTCGCCAGAGTAGAGTGAGCGATGATGATGCTATTGAGATCTCTTGAGCACGCCTTGTCAGACTGCGGCGTGTCTCTTCAATTTACTTGCCTTTCAAATTTCGATGCCCTGTCAATTCTCATCCCGCTGCTACGCACAATTTCCACTGGCCACGAATCCTAACCCTAATGACATGTGGCCCCACTAAGGCCTAGAACACTATTGACAAGTGGGGTCCCAGACACACGTCGGACCAAACCTTACCCAGACAAGTGGGTCCCCACACGCTTCAGATGCTAAACCTGGACTAGTTTGTCTCACTCGTTTGGCTCATGGAGCAGGTGACCTCGATGAGAAGCATTTCAATGGTAAGATTTTATTCTCTATTCCTTCCGCGAGTGACACGAGACCAGACCCCTTGCACGCTATCTCCTTTTTCAGACTGTCACTCTGCTGCCCGTGGTCAAACAACGAGGGGGCCAACAATGAGACTCTTTAATTGCTGCCTATAGGTTAACGTACGTACATCCTTACCCACGATACCAGCCTCTCACTTACAAGTGGGCCGGTGTACCGGGGCCCGCGGTGACACGTCGGTCTAGCGCTCTCTCAGAAATGAAACGAAGCGACTGGTTCAATTTCCAAAGCGCTAGACTGGCATTTACTGCGGCGTGCCTGCAAAACAATTGCTACCCCAACTTCCTCTTCTCTAACGAAGCTACGGGGGCTCGCGTGGGGGGTTCAACTTTCAAAGCACCCCCAAAGCGCTACACTGCATTTACTTACGCGGCGTGCCAGCGACACGTCATGCACTATTTATCCTATGATCTCGCGGCCTGGAAAACAATTGGATCCCAAAACAATTGCTTCCCCAATTTACTCTTCTCTCATAAACGAAGCGACGGGGGTCCCACATGTCATGCACGACTACACGCTTCCACACCCACGCGTCCACGAGAGGAAACCAAACCGGCAGCATCTATATATAACACATCGGTCTCATCGTCTCTCCCACCATCGGCCACTTCTTCCCCAATCTGCCGAAAAACCCCAATCCGCTCCACCCCCGCACCACCAATCTCATTCCTTAGTGCATCTGCAAGATGAAGCGCGCTCGCGAAGACGAGCCGCAGTCTAGTGCAGTCGGAGGCTCTGGCGATGCACCCGCGATTGTCGCCGCGGTGGCGGGCGAGTCTTCTTCGGGAGCACCAGCTGCTCCTCGGTGCGCCATCGACGAAATGGAGAAGGAGGACCCCGTGGCTGTAGCAGCAGATCTGCAGAACCAGCATGCAGGCCAGGTTATCGTCATGCCGGACGATGACTACTATGCCGGCGCCGGCTATGACCCTGACTCCATCGAGTACTTGAGTGAAAAAGACGGCAAAGAAGCAGTACCGTTCAAGGAGGAGGCCTCCGACGATAGCACCGAGGTTCTGAGCTATTCTGATCGATCGCCTCTTTTCGTCGTTGACAAGGGTATAGTTAATAGAGCCCGTTAGTTGAGTACCCCTAAGGCCCGTATAGCTAGGCCCAATTATAATGATAGTCGAATACGAGTTCCTACCGTATGTCGATATTATAATCTGTATCGGACCCTACCCGATCCTCGAGACCTGGCCACCTATATAAAGGGGCCAGGAGGGGACAGTGTGGGGCAGATTGAAAGCAAGCCAGGTTAAACACCCAAGTTTACTTTCGACGCATACCTATTTCGACTAACTTTACCTTCGAGTTTATCCAACGCCCTATCTCTCCGATCCTAAGTCCTTCATCTAGGATATTTGTCGAGTTAACCCTCGTCAATTGGCGCCGACCGTGGGGATCTGGGCGTTGGAATCATGAATTCGACGGCTTTTTCGCTTTTAGCCAACAACAGTTCAGAACTCGATGGAAATCAAGAGATGGAGTTAACCATTGGAAGTTTGAGCATCATTATCGAGCCATCAGGTTCATCCCGCCTCTCGAATTCGATGAAACCAGATCCGTCGGCAAACAAGCCCGAAACAGAGGAAACGTTGGAATCATCAGAAGACTCTTCTAGCGAGGTAAACTCGCCGGTCAGCTTCGAAAAAGCACCAATCGCAGAAGGCGACGAAATTCGGGAAAATTTCGACTCTGAAGAAAGAGCGTGCTAGGTGCACAACAAAGCAAAGGAAAACCTCAACGCAAGAGTCCAACTCGACGATCTCATAATCTGCCTCGACGATATCTCAGACAAATCAACAGACACATGGAAGACAGGGGTAGAGCTTTCTAAAGATGACGACTCGACCTTCTCAAGCTTCAACAGTAACATCGGCAAACAATGCCAGGTGCTCGCCATTGTGGGAGACAACTCAGAAGAATTCGATGAAAATAACAACCTAGTGCTAAACCCAGCAAATATCGACAGAGGAGCAAATCACCTAGCAGAAGGGCAAACAGTAGAATCCCTCACAGCCAGGGAAAAAATTCGCCTATCAGTCGACGAATGGAGGATAATAAGAGAAGCCGTAGAACATGGCACGCCGATACCATCAAATTCCAGCAAAGACATGCTTTTGGGGTATCATTATGCCCTAAGGCAGCAGGCAAAACAATTAGCAAAGGAGAAAATAGAGATACAAAGAAGAAAAGATTCATCCATTGTAGCTAGCGAAGCTGCTCGAAAAGCACGAAGCGACGCATCATATAGTAACGCAAGGAAAATTCATCGACACGGTTCAAGGTACGATAACCTCGAGTACTCCGACAGGCAAAGTATTTCTAAAAACCTTGACTCGTCCTTCCTATCGGTCGATGAGCAGGGGAACATCCTACCGAAAACCCCTGAAGCAGCACTAGTAGCAGCGCAAGCATATCTACTTACAACTCGACCAAGTCCAGGAGATCCTAGAGAGCATATGCATAGAGCAGCATTGAACGGACTCAACATGGTGGGCCACAAGCTATCAACAAAAGGAGAAGAAGCATATCACCACAAGGAAGTGCACAAAGCAAGGTCACCTCGCCGTCACAACAGTCCTCGGCGTAGAAGCAGCAAGCAACAATCTCGATCACCATCACCAAAATAGCACGGTGGAACCCGAAGATCGCGATCCCCAAATGAAAGATGCGACTATGAAGACGACGAAAAAGAGATGGGGGCATCGTGCTTTACCCGCAGGGTTCGCACCACTCCAGTTCCCAAGGGATTCAAGTTACCTCAAGATCAGCAAAAATACGACAGATCACAGGAACCACAATCATGGCTATCAGATTATCTACAAGCAGTGCAAATATTAGGAGGAACCAAAGAAACATCAATGCAAAGTTTGCAACTACACCTCACCGGAGCAGCAAGGTCATGGTTGAGCAAACTAGAGAAAGAAACCATTGGAAGCTGGGAAGACCTCACAAAGCAATTTACAGGCAACTTCAGGTCGACATACAAGCGGCCAGCATCAATAGAAGAAGTCAAAGCGTGCGTGCAGCAACGCGACAAAACACTGCGGGCATATATCCAAAGATGGAGCCTTATCAAAAATTCGGCAGTCAAAGTTTCAGACGAAAGAGCAATAGATGCATTCATCATTGGATTAAGGCAAAGAGACCTAGTCGAAGAGATGGGTAGAATCAAGCCAAAAACAGTGTCAGACCTCATGGACGTAGCAAACAAATTCGCAGATGGAGAAGACGCATGCAACAACAAGCGAACGCGATCCCCAGAGGACGATAGAAGAAATAGATATAGAAGTCAAAGGAGACGGTCTCAAAATTACGACAACTACGGCTCCCATAGCCAAGTCGCCGCAGGATACAAAGACAACAGTTATCAAGGAGGCGAGCGCAGAAGTTCGGGATACCAAAGCTATGGAAAGGAGGATTATAAAAAGTTTCCCGCAAGAGAATCCAGAGAGTACAACCCGTCGGCAGAAGATATGCTCAACGGACCTTGCCATATACACTCAGCGTTCGTCAATGGGAAGCAAGTATCAAGACACGCAATGAAAGACTGTACAACATTCTTAAAACTACAAGAGGCAGCGCTAAACAAGCAAACCGAAGCAAGGCAACAAGGATTTGAAGGAAGCAACAATCCTCCGGCAAAATAGCAAGGAAACAATGGAGCTCCTCAAGGACAAGACCAGCAAAACCAGGGACACGACGACGACGAAGGGTACGTTCCATCAAAAGGACACATCACAGCAATGATACAACCTATGCCCAAGTCGAACAAAGAAGAGAAGAGTATAACTCGACAAGTCAATCTAGCAGTCATCTCACCTCCAGCCGCAACGGAGTATCTGCACTGGTCAGAACAACAAATCGAGTTCAACAGAGAAGACCACCCTATAACAGTACCTCGGCCGGGAAATGCGACTTTGGTACTCAAAGCTCAAATCGGTGCGTATGATGTCGACAGAATATTCATGGACGCAGGGAGTGGAATTAACTTGATATACGCGAAAACGCTCCGAGCAATGCATATATCACTTGAATTCCTGAAACCAACGGATTGTTCCTTCCACGGGATCGTGCCAGGAAGTGCCAATTACCCATTGGGTCGAATAGCACTCAATGTTTGCTTCAGCAACCAACAGAACTACACAAGAGAAAAGCTAGACTATGAAGTCATGGACTGGCCATCTCAATATCACGCGATCCTCGGACGACCCGCATTTTCGCGATTCATGGTAGTGCCTCATTATACATATCTGGTACTCAAAATGCCAGGACCAAGAGGAATAATTACAGTCAAAGGGAGTTTTGAAGTTTCAGATCTCTGCGACAGGGAGTTCCACAAGATGGCGCAAAACTTCGGTATGACAGCAAACTACACAGAGAAGACGAAAAGCACAATTATAGAGGGCGTCAAGCTACTCGAAGGATGCATTGCGGAGCCCGAGATGAAGAAACCACGAGTAGGAGCATCAGGAGAGGACAAAAATACAGGAGAAGAAGAGAAAGCTATGACGGCATAAGCATCAAAGAATAATAAAATAGAGTAGAAGAATAAGGCTGTAAAAGCCACGAGTTATACCAGGGGCAATGCCCTCTAGATCCAGAACACAGGTCATAGGCCGGATCTATTGGGTTACCCCATGTACCCTACATTACAGATATAATAAAGACAAAGCATTCCTCATATTCGAGTTTACGAGTCTTTCAAAGGGAAAATGCGGCGAACGCACGACTCATACAAAAAACACTCTGAGAATAAGTTTCAGACATACAGTCGCGAAACAAAGAAACTCTCGCGTTCCACATACGCCTTACAGCATCGGGTTGTCAAAATCATCTACACCTAAAGGGTCTAAGTAGTGAAACTCGCGGAAAAACGCGGAGTCTTCTTGCAACAACCTGGCTATAATTCGTCGGGCAGGCTGCAAGGTACTCTCTAAGTGTACTCGAAGGCTTGCCCCACCAGGAGGATAGCTCAGTGACATAGAACTATAATTGAGTCTTGGCTGCCACTTGCGTATCCACCCAAGAGCAAAATTGGTACCTGCCACTAAGTTCAGTTCTATCAACCGATGGACTCGCTGGCTGGATCTAAAAACATCAAGAAGCAACGGAAAAGTAGCAGGCAGAGGATTGCGAGGAAGCATGACCGAGTGCATAGTTACGAGAGCTCTCCTATAGCCATCCACTGCCTCGCCAATGTGCTGGGCACGGTCTTGAAGCAATACAATAGCACTCCGGCGTCAAGGATCAGACCATAAATTCTCAACACCTGCGGACATTTTTTCTAGAGCCGCACTTCGCTTGGTAACCCGGTGATCTTCAGCAGTGAAATCCAAGCAAGTGCCTATTAGGACAAAGGATATCATAAAAATAGCAGTGGAGCAAAAGGGAAAAAGATAAGTCGAGAGGAAACCTACATCGCAACATTTCACAAGCGGATTCGATGATACCAAGAATAAAAGAATTGCATTCTTCGTGATGCAAAACCTTTGCGGTCAAGCTAGACACTTCATCACCAAGAATTGATACCTGCTTCGTCAGGACAGAAGTTTTGCTAGCTTTATCAAACGCCATCTGAGCTTGGCGTTTGGCTGAAGTTAAGCGAACCTCAAGATCAGAAATCCTTGAAGAATATTCTGCGCATTTATCGCATCGACTGGGAGGCGACGGAATCCTCGAGTTGAACGTACTGGCAGAGAAAGGAGCAGACCCGCAAGTCAAAGGGTCATCGATACGCATCAACTGAAAGCCAAAGAAAAAGAAGAAGAAACATTTCAGAAAGGCAGAACAGGAATTCATAAGAAGATATATTTACATAAGAGCACAACCCTATGACTAAGGTTCTCGGGTTGCACGCAACTAAAGTTGTTTACATTCAAAAGGAGAAAACTAAAAGCTACAAAGAAGCCGAGTCTACGCCACCTCAGCATTTTGCTCCGCGGCAGAAGAGGGCACGGCAAATTCCTCGCTAGAAGTCGACGGCGGCACTGGATCTTTCGCCGTTGGAGGTGGTGCAGCAGATGCCGCAGAGGATGCAGAAGGGGAAATAAGTGTCACCAATGCAGGCGCCAACTTCTTCGCCTTCTCGAAAAAAGCCTTCATCTCGTCGCAGGTGCGGCCATGGGGAGAGCTCACCCTCTCTCAGTCGAAGTCCGTACCGTGCGCAAGGGACAGTGCAATAGCACCCTCGGCGCCACGCTTAATAGAAAGCCCTTTCAGCTGGAGGGTGGGGTCTTCAGTTGTATCGAAGGACTTGGCAAGATTACTCAAGTCGTCCTTCGGAACTGCTGCCCTTTTCTTTGGCCACAACCCGACAAACAGTCGTGATAGAACGCGGTTAACTAACTCAAAAGTTTCCTGGATAGATATCCAGTTTTCCTCGAGTAGGTTAACCACAGTCATCAGAGGGTCATCGTCCGGTTGCAGGGACGACGGAGATACCCCGGTAAATCCTGCACGACACAAAGCAGATAGAAGAGAAAAAGAGGAGGAATATGTCAGCACGTACAACAATGCAACAGAAGTCGAAAATAGAAGACAAGGCGAAACACTCACTTTCAGCAGCAGTGGACATTGTGTGGAGACGCTTTGCCACGGCTTGCTCTCGCTGGGCATGATCCTTGTTGGCATCAGCTAAAGCTTTTTCAGCTTTCTTCGCCTTACGAAGCGCAGATTTCTGCGACTTCTCAGCGTTTGCCTTGGCAGTGGCCGCAGCATCATAAGCTTTCTGTGAAGCACGGAGCTCCGCCTCCAGCGACGTAATTCGAGCGTTAGCCGTCGCCAGAGCAACTATAGAAGAAGATGCAAGCGTGTCAGATAAATAGCAAAGGATAAGTATAAGGAAAAAGTTGTGACTGGACGTCAAAAGTGTACCTTCGGAAGCTTTCGCAACCCTCAGGTATCCAGCACATTCCGTGCCTAAGGCGACAAATCTCTTCAATAATGCCTAAGAGAAAGGACGTGTAAGAGCACAAGTATATGCAAAGGAAAGATAAGAAAAGGAAAAGCAAAAGGAGTCGCTCACATCGTCGGGAGAACCGTCGATACATGGGCCTCAAGGGAAACGTCGGGTTCTTTGGCCTTCTTTGAGCGTTTGTTGCTTCGAGTTTCCGGATCCTTCTTGACAGAAGCCCTGGTGACCCTCGGTGCGGCAACTGGCTCAAGGGGCTCGGCAGCGGTCACTGGCGACATCGAAGGAGCAGTTGAATCATCTTTTGGCAGCTCTTCGTCGTCTCTATAAAGAAGAAAATATGTTATATACCATACTACAGAAACAAGACAAGAATGGTGCAAGTGGAGAACTCAAATAAAGCACTTACGATGCCAGGAGGTCGAAGAATTCCATATCTTCTGTCTATACAGGGGATTTCTCCACAACTGCTTGTTGCAAAGAGGAACTTGAAGAAGCAAATTCGTCGACTCATTTCCTCTTCTTGTCCAAGCCAGTGTCTTCAGGCTGCACAGGAGGAGACGATGTTGACGAACTAGTATCCTCTTCTGATTCTTCGGCATCATCTCCGTCCTGATTATCATCAGCCTCGGGGGCTTCAGATACAGACATGGCCAGATCAGCCGGAAGGGGCCCTGCCTCTAGAAGAGGGGGGCGCGAGAGGAGAAATTGGTGCCCCTGCACGCGAACGCGTTACAAGAGTAAGTAAGGAAAAGGAAAACATAGTTTGAGAAACACAAAAATCGACAACAAGAAGCCAAGAAGTAAGCAGATATATACCTCAGGAAGAGGGTGCACGGAGTCAAAGAAATCAGCGGTCAAATCAGCAACTGCATGATCCTTGGTGAGCTTGGTGAGACTCCTGAGTTGCTTGTCGACATCTTCTTTCGGTATCAGGTCTTCAGAGACGCGGGTAGGATCTTCCAAGCCGGAGTAACTCCAAAGTTTGGTAAGGCGGTGTTGTAGGGGTTGAACTCAATGTTGAATAAAAAACGCCATGAGTTGAATACCCGACAAAGCGCCTCCTTGACCTCCTTTTAAAGCCTTGATGCGAGACTGAAGAGGAAGAATTTGTTCTACTTCCGCATCTGAGGGGAGAATATCCCACGACGCTAATTTCTTTACCTCCTGGGAAGCATCATAAGGAGGTAGGCCGTATTCATCTCCAGGAGAGGATTTGCGGTCCTTGATATAGAACCACTTTGTCCTCCACCCTTGGACAGATGCGGCCATGGAAAATTCAAGGTATTGTGCTTCAGGGTGCACAGAAACGACGGCTCCGCCCAGTTCGGGTTTTCTAGCCAAAGCAACATTGGGGCGGAGCCGAAAGATTGACCTCCAGAGAAGAAAGTGGGGCTCAATGCCCAAGAATGACTCGCAAAGAGTCATGAAACACGCAATGTGCAGAAGAGAGTTAGGTGTGAGTTGGTGCAGCTGCACACCGTAAACAAAGAGAAGCCCACGAAGGAACTTGTGGGCAGGAAGAGAAAGACCACAGAGGAGGAAAGCAAGGAACATTACCCGATAACCACTCGGGGGCTCCGGGATCCGCTCCGTGCTTGGAAACTTGATCGAATCTTGGGCGGAGATGAGGCCATCCGTCCGGGCCTTCTCCACCTCCTTCTTCGTGATGGCAGAGGTCACCCAGCTGGTCGTGGCATTTGATTTTCCCTTGGCCATGGCATTCTTGCTCGCTAGGTGCTTCACGCGCATCTATCAAATCTGTGCCTGGGGGCTATGCACAAAAGGAGAAGGAGGCAAGATCGACAATGGCGGCGGTGGCAGAGAGAAAGAGCTGGTAAACAGTAAAATTCCCCAGGATCCGCCTTATATATCTTCTGAGAGAAGGATCGTGGGCTGAGACGTGGCGCAAAGATCGGAAACGGTAAGCCCACTAACGGTCAAAAATTAAGAAATTTACAGTACTACCCACGCAACGGTTCGCAATGGTACAGAGTGACGTACTCATTGATGTCATAAAGAAGATAATATAAGAAAGAAGAAAGATGGCGCCAACAAGTGCAAAATAGGTGCACAAGACTGTATACGAGGGAGTTTCGATTATAGCCGCGGGGGCTACTATTTTCAAGAATGGTGAATACAACTTCTCTCTAAAGTGGTGGATTAGTATTCGACGACAAGATGTTTTTAAAAGTATCTCGAGTTGAAGTATCTCGAAGTTGAAGTATCTCGAGTTGAAGTATGATGGACTACACTATATTTTGAGCCTATACTTGAAAAAGTCTTTTTCGACTATAGCCTCGGGGGCTACTCCCATCGGGAGCGCTGAGCGCGCACCTGACGATATTTCTTGGTAAAGCATTAGAGTTGGAGAATTGCAAGAGTGTTTCTCCCATCGGGAGCGAGTTTTATGGTTGTAGAAACTCGAATATTTTCAGTCAAAATTTGACTGCGACATGAGATTCTCGAGTTGCGTTATCGCAACGCAACTCGAATGCCGTGACTTGTCACAAAGGTAAGACCCCGGGATCCGTCCTGTGTGGCCTGGTATACGCACATGGATGCGCTCTGCTGGTATGTATCCGTGTCTACGACGCGAAGAAAATCCTGGTGGACGCACTGGGTACCCTGAGAATCACTGGGATTCATTCTTTGTAATTCCTAAATGCGGCAAAAGAGTGGGTTTGACCGGTATCCCGAATTCAAGTCCAAGGGGATTGAATTTGATGTAGGTGACAAGTATCTATTCCAGCAGTTAACTGACCTCTTGATCCGTCAGAGTTGTCAGGCTTGTTCATCAAAACCCCTTGCGAAAGAATATCATGAAAATAAGTCGAAAGACCAAGTCGAAGATTTGAAGATAAGAAGAAGTCAAAGAAATGATCAAGTCAAAGATTTAAAGATTAGAGATTCAACCCGAATCTGCAATTCTGGTAGAATCTCAAGGGCTACTGACAAGGGTATAGTTAATAGAGCCCGTTAGTTGAGTACCCCTAAGGCCCATATAGCTAGGCCCAATTGTAATGATAGTCGAATACGAGTTCCTACCGTATGTCGATATTATAATCTGTATCGGACCCTACCCGATCCTCGAGACCTGGCCACCTATATAAAGGGGCCAGGAGGGGACGGTGTGGGGCAGATTGAAAGCAAGCCAGGTTAAACACCCAAGTTTACTTTCGACGCATACCTATTTCGACTAACTTTACCTTCGAGTTCATCCAACGCCCTATCTCTCCGATCCTAAGTCCTTCATCTAGGACATTTGTCGAGTTAACCCTCGTCAATCGTACTGTTCACATTGTGATTGCTCATATGAAATCTATCAGTTAATAGTTATCAGATTACATTCTGAATGTGTTAATGTAGTCCCCTCTGTTCGTCGTACTGTTCACATTGTGATCTGACTCTAATTTGATTTGTAGAGACTATGATAACAAGATTTTTATTTGGAAAAAATGATTGATCTGATGCATGGAATTTATAATTAACATTTTCCTAATTTGCTGTGCTTATTAATGTGATGATTCTATAGTGTGTCCTCGATTCATCAAATATTGGTCACACAACATTACTAGCCTTTGATAGTACTATCACCGCAATAATTTAGAATCATTTTGGCAGCATTGTTATTTTTTTACAGCTTATTTCCTTTGATCTTTGTTGTGCTCCTGTTTATCTCACTTCTTATGTATTTCAAAATTCACAGGACGACTCTGACGACGTGGGCCACGACAAGGAGGACAGGGACCGCAAGAGCCGCTATGTTCTTAAGCGCCTCAAGAGTGGCCAGATCCCTTTCCGCAGATACGGGGAGCTAACTTGTCCATTCTGCGGCAAGGTCATCAGCAAGAACTTAGAGAGCTTGATCCAGCACGCGAATGGCGTTGGCGTAGGCAGCAAGCAGAAGCACAAGGGCCACACCATGGCGAAGCATGCCGCCTATGGCAGATTCCTTGAAAAGTTCGTCAAGATTGGCCTCATCCCGGTTATCGGTCCTGCTGTTGGCCCTCATGTTCTGTTTCCAAAAGATTAGTTTAAGTCTGTGTTGTCCCCCTGGAGAGTAAAACTGTGTGATGTTTGAAGACTATGTTTTTATTATGTATGGTGGAATCTGGGCAATCATACCCAGATGTTTAAGACTATGTTAATGTATGTGGAGTTTGCTGTTGCATTACTGGTGCCCATGTTATCTGAATTCTTATGGTGCACACTGCATTTGTTTACTAAATTAGATGGTTTGATTCTCGTGTTGGTATACACTGCCCAGGTTATGTGGTTGCGTGTGTTCTATTCAGCAAGATATATGAATGGGATGGTGCACACTGCGGTCGTCAAGATATAGCTCCTCTACTGTTAGATCACCGCCGAAATTTCTGCAACAGATTAATGGATAGAAACGTTATCCTTCCTATTCTCCACTACTCCGATACATGAATATCGGGACGTCAGTTCCTAGAAAGTCTCTATAAAAGGGACGTATGGCTAACACTAATTCTGCCACATCGGTAAACCATCTTCAGCTAAGCTACAGAGGTATGTATCAATATTTTAGGGTTGATTCGTATAGTTTTTTTTTCCGCTTGTAAACCATGATTTACTCCCTATTGTAGTTTGAACTTAACCATTGATCGATGGATGCGGGCGGAGGAGCGGGTAAGAAGCGCACTTTCGCCGGAGAGGGCTCTTCCAAAGGAGTTAGAAAAGATGACAAGGTACTACAAAGGACTGTCTTTGTTTCAAAATATGTTAGTACTACGTATAAACTTATAAAAGGAACATTTCTTGATTTTTAATGCGTGTTGTATCATATGTCAGAGGCTAAAGGTTGTAGAGGTGGAGGATGTGCAAGAAGATTCTGATCCGGAACCTGAATCTGACGCGGATCCGTATGGTTCTCTCGATGGAGGAAGTCCAAGAAATTTTTCAGGGGATGAAGGGAGCAAAAAAGGTGATGATGAAGACGATGACCCTGAACCGTGATCACCAAATATTGATATCAAATCCGCAAAGAAAGCTAGGATCTCCCGTATAGTCATCTATCAGCTAAGGGTGACATATGGTGTTCGACAGACTAAGATTCTGGAAGCCATTGTAACACCAAACCTACAACCAGCAGGTTATGTGGTTGCATGTGTTCTATTCAGCAAGATGCAGGATGCCAGGTGGTGGATCGTCCAATCTCACCAAAATGGTGACGACGGCTATGTTTACATCAAGATGCGGAACCGAGATCTGGTGAGGTTCCATGGAAAGATGTATGAATGGGATGGTGCACGTGTGACCTTCTGTTTGGTGCAAACAATTTTACCGATTATTCCCACTGACCCCATGGATCAACATCATGTCGTCAAGATATAGCTCCTCTACTGTTAGAATAATTATTGTTTTAAAATTTTATGTACTTATCTAAAATTCTACTGTTTCAGGTCTAATTTTAGTGCTTTTTCGTGAAAACTCCCCTATGATTATGTATTTTCTGTTTTTTAAGAATAAGGCTTGTGTTCTATTCTGCCACACTCGTGGACCCACTCGTCATCGACACAGCTGTTGCAACGAGTCAGCCGCCGCCGCCGCCGACGCCATCTGGTTAGCTGCCGCGTGGCAACGTGGCCTCCTCGCCCACCTCTTGCCTTGCCTACACTCCCCTGGCCCCACTGTTACCATCATTTCTCCCAAATCCAAACTGCCCTGCCTCTCGCGCGCTGTAGAAAACCGTCCCCTAGCAGCTCCGGCAACGAAATCCCCTGCGCGGCGCCGTAATCCTGTCCTCGGAGAAGACCATCCTCTCTCCTCCGCTGCAGGTAGGCTGGTAAGTGCCGCTCGATTCCTAGTCCCCGGAGAAGATCGTCTGCTCTCCTCTCGCTTCGAAGTGAACCTTGCCGGCGTTCTTCCTAGATCGCCGGCGGTGGGCCTCGAGCACGTACGGTGATTTTAAGTCGCCTCCCTTTTTTTCTTCGCTCCGTCGCGTACTAGATCTACGAGCATCTCCACTCGCCCAGTAATGCGTGGCCCACTGTCAGCGGCACGACCGATGCTTCGTCGTCTCCACTCGTCTCGTCTCCCTCGCCCAGTAATGGCGCTGCAAACGGAAACAGCTTTACAGCGGGGCAGCAAGCCGTCGTGTCGCAGCACGCGTCGGCGGGAAATGAATGCCATGTCGCGCGCTACCCTCCCCTTCTCCTTCGTTTTCCCGCCCCGTTCCCGGCTATAAATAGCTCATCGCCTCGACGGTAGGTTCACATCCTCCAACCGCCGATAGAAAATGCCTCGCCGTCTCTTGACAACCTATGCCATGCTCCCTCGAGGCGGTTCCGGCACGCCACCTGCACCACCACCCCCACCTCCACCGCCGCCGCCGCCGCCACCGCAGGACCCAGCTCCGCCGCAGGGCGAGGAGGAGGAGGACTCCGACGATGAGGAGTTCCTCGCCGAGCTGCCGACGGATGCGGAGGTGGAGGAGGCCGCCGCGGAACAGAGAGCGATCGTAGCGTCATTCGAGACGCAGCGCCGCGACCGGGCGGCGCAGGAGCTCACGGCCGCCGAGAGGAGGGCGGCAGCGGCAAGGCTGGCGGAGGACCACACTGCCGCCCGCGCCGACGCCCACCACCGCAACATCGAAGCGGCGAGGGTTACGATGGCGGAGGCTGAGAGACGCCTCTTCCGGGCGGACGTGGCCGTAGGGCTCGCGAAGGTGGCGGCGGAGCGCTAGCGCCGCGAGCATCAGTGCCCTCTCCCCTCCTTCAACACATCGGCACAGTGAGCGCAGGAGCGCCGCACCTTCATCTCATCCCTCGAGGAGGCCGAGCGCGACCGCAGCCAGCGCGCGGCGGAGGAGAACCATCACCGCCAAGGGATAGTTTCCGGCCGCCTGTCCGATGACGGAGCTGGGCCATCCAACGCTTCACCGCCAGCACCATCGGCCGCATCGGTGAACTTGGCCGCCGGCGAGAACCGTCGCCGCCGCGGGATGGTTTCCGGCCGCATGTCCGATGATGGAGCTGGGCCGTCCAACGATTCACCGCCAGCACAATCGGCCGCATCGGTGAACTTTGCCGCCGGCGAGGACTCCGTCGAAGACCACCTCTTTTAGTCTATTTCATATTTCACCGTATTTTGTAAAAACCATCTAAATTTCAATGAAATTTATGTAGTATGCTGAATTATGTCGAGTTTAAATTTTGGGATGGGCGGCACGGCTGGGGAACCTCTGTACGCACTCTATTATTGTAGGGTAGTTGTCGCTGGATATGGTAGTAGATTTCACTTCATACTGGATATGGAATGAGGTATTGTCATTGCAAATTGTAGTAGCACATACTGCTACTTATAGCATAGTTTATTATTCCAAGGAAAATAGATGCCTGCACTAAATAGGCGCCCATTTCTTTCAGAAAAGCTTGCAAGCCTCCAGATGGACCCAACGATTGAAAAAATCGCCACTAAGGTGCAGGTTATACAAATTTCTATTTGTGGCAATTGTGTTTTTAGGTGCTACACAACATTGTAATAAGCACAATCTCTATTTTTAGGCTGATGCTTGTACTAGCCGGAAGAACCGTTCTGTCGATTATTTCAAGCTATTTAAAATCAATGATTCTTATGCTATCAAGAAATGCAAGAAAGCCACAACCAATAGGGATTACCCGCTCCCTTCATATCAAGGTACTGATCCAGATAGTGAGCCAATGACTATCTCATCTTCCAAGACACCTAAATCCAAGGCACATAGACTCACATCGGGCCCACTTCATCCTATCGTGGCCCTGCAAGGGCGGCTGAGACTATCGTCATTCGCAGAGGTGTGAATCTGTCTAACATGGGTCTGATGATCTTTTAATACATTCTTATGGAGATAAAGATCACTAAGTAGTGCATTTCTTTCTAGGTCCCAAGATAACTGGTGACTTGGAATTCGACAAGCACTGTGTGTTTGCAAGCAATATCAATCTCACTGGTCGCCAGATTGCCGATCTCAATGCAATGGTTGGTAAACTGAGGCCAACAGTTCCATACTATATCTGTGAGATGAAGAAGTCACCTTTGATATTGTCCTAGTTTTTTGCAGAATGAAGAATTCTTACATAGTTGAGATTCTTTTCCACGGATAGTTCTTCACATTGTATATGCTTTTCTTCTTGACAATCTAATTCAATTTCTTCTGTATGTTGTTGTTCACAAAGGAAATGGTAATATCCTATTTTATGAAATATTAAAAAAATGTATTTATAACCATGTGAATTTAATGTAAATTCCCAATATGTGTATAGTCTCAATATACTGTTGGTTAATGTATATTTTAAGAAAACATCACTTATAATTCTCTGTGATATTTGAATCTAGATTTCTCAAACTTCTGTTGTTATTCATATTCTCATGTGTTTATCATTGTTGCTCTTTCTTATAATGGATGGACATGCGCGTCAACGCGCCCTTCATAGTCTAGTATATTGAATAAAATCTAACCTGTAGCAAAGCAAGGACAGATTTTCTAGTCTATATCTATACCTAATATAATATTAAAGTATGCAAGGGTTCCATGGTTTGGTTCTTCCGTCGGACGTTTTGCAAAAAAAACCTCCCTAATTCTGTGAATCAACCCGCAATCCAGTCTTTAGTCACCCTCGCTGGTCTTCTTCCTCACTTGTCCCGACGGAGACGAACGACACCACTCCCGTCCCTGCCGCAGACCGTCCCGACAGAGACGAACGGCACCACTCCCGTCCCTGCCGCAGACCGTCCCAACCGAGACGAACGGCACCACTCCCGTCCCTGCCGCAGGCCAGGAGCGTAGCTGGCGGCTAGAGGCGTGCGGACGCGGACGGTGTGGCAGGCACGGGCGGCCGGCGGCGTGCAGGCGGACGGCATGGCAGGCGCGGGCGGCCGGCGGCGTGCGGGTGCGGACGGCGGCGTGGCCGACGGCCCTCCCTTCCCCGCTGCAGACCAGGCGACCCCGATGGTGGGAGCTCGGGCGGTTCCAGGCAGGCGCAACGCGGCCAGGAGTGAAGCTGGCGGCTGGAGGCGTGCGGGCGCGGACGGCGTGGCAGGCGCGAGCGGCCGGTGGCGTGCATGCTCGGGCGGCCGGCGGCGTGCGGGCGAACGGCATGGCAGGCGTGTGCGGCCGACGGCGTGGCCTACGCCCCTCCCTTCCCCGCCGCAGACCAGGCGACCCCGATGGCGGGAGCTTGGGTGGTTCCAGGCAGGCGCGACGTAGCCAGGAGTGTAGCTGGCGGCTGGAGGCGTGCGGGCGCGGACGGCGTGGCAGGCGCGAGCGGCCAGCGGCGTGCAGGCTCAGGCGGCCAGCGGCATGCGGGCGGACGGCATGGCAGGCGCGGGCGGCCAGCGGCGTGCGGGCGCAGACAGCGGCGTGGCCGGCGCCCCTCCCTTCCCCGCCGCAAGCCAGGCGACCCCGCTGGCGGGAGCTAGCTTGGGCGGTTCCAGGCAGGCGCAACACGGCCGGCGGGTTATTGATTTTGTCAACAAATTTAGCTTCGTGCTACGTAACTAAACTCAGTTTAAGAATTAAGATGAACCAAGTATCCCATTACCTGGAATTTTGAAAACAATAATCATCTTTTACTATACAATATTTACATGCACATTATCAGTGTTACTTAATGATGGACGGTCAGAAAAGTAGAGATTAACGTATCAACCGGTGGGTTGTGTGGACTGATAAATTTTTGCCCCACGATGCTACGTTAGAGATTTGTGCTAAAAAATGCTATGTTAGAGGATAAAATGGAAAAAAATAGTTGCGTAGAGTTTTTTAGACAAATTTTCAATATACCAGCAAAATGTATGGATGTGAGAAATTAAAACAACCTGTTGCAAAGCACGGGCATATTTCCTAGTTTAAGATAAAGTCAAGACACCCCTTTAAAGACGGAGGGAGAACTATAGATATTCTAACAAACTGAAAAAGCCACCGTGGAAGCCCATCAGATTCTATTGGAGTCCTTCCCAATCAGTCCATCTCCATTGCACTGTCCAGAAGAATCAAAGCAACACACGCGAGAGAGAAAATATAATGGAGATGGGAAAACGTTTGAGTAGCTTTCACAAAGGTGGTATAATTTTCTGACGTGTTTTTGCCTAGTTTTTTTCTGATGCTTTACCCTTGCGGGAGAAATAGTACAGGGCATGACGAAGGAGGCTTAAATATCAGAAAAGGTATTATCATCTTCAGCAAATCATTAGTATTTAAAGAATCATATCCGAATTAGATTCATAATAATGTAATTACTCAGTTTTTCGTAATATTAAATATCTTGCATATTATTTTCTTGAAACCGAAGGAATGTTCCCTGGACTTTTATCTTGCAGAATTTTTTTTTGCCAAAGCACTACTAGGAAAAAGGCTACCCGCAGCGCACCTGTTTTAGTTACCCGTAGCGCATGGCTCGGCGCTGCGGATACCACGCCACTGGTAATTAATTACCCGCAGCGAATGGCCTGGTGCGCTACGGGTAATTTACTTACCCGTAGCGCACCAACCCATGCGCTGCGGGTAACGTGTTTCGTGCGCTACGGGTGTTTTTTTCGAAATTCAAAAAAATCATATTTTCTTACGTACTCGTGGCGCACTAGGGCCGATGCGCTACGGGTATTTTTTTTGAAATTTTAAAAAAAAGGCGCCGCCGGCCGCCGGAGAGGAGGTCGTTGGAGGGGAGCTCGCCGGAGAGGAGGTCGTTGGAGGGGAGCTCGCCGGAGAGGAGGTCGTTGGAGGGGAGCTCGCCGGAGTGGAGGTTGTTAGACAGGAGGTCGTTTGAGAGAAGCTCGCCGGAGAGCCCGTCGTTGGTGAGGAGCTCGCCAGAGAGGAGGTGTTTGGAAAGAAGCTCGCCGGAGAGGAGCTCGCCGGAGAGCCCGTCGTTGGTGAGGAGCTTGCCGGAGAGGAGGTCTTTGGAAAGAAGCTCGCCGGAGAGGAGGTATTTGGAAAGAAGCTCGCCGGAGAGGAGTTCGTTGGAGAGTAGCTCGCCGGAGAGGAGGAGCTTGGCCGGGAGCTCGCCGAAGAGGAGCTTGCCGGAGAGGAGGAGCTTGGCCGAGAGCTCGCCGGAGAGGTGGAGCTTAGCCGAGAGCTCGCCGGAGAGGTGGAGCTTGGCCGGAGCTCGCCGGAGAGAGGAGCTTTCTCATGCTCATGCTCATGTGTGTGTGTGAGAGATAGAGGGAGGGATGTAGAAGAGATAGGAGGTGGGTGAGAGAAGAAGGAAGGAGAGAGAAGAGATAAGGACAAAGAGAGAGAGATCCGCGTGACCCCCTCTCGACCAATCACAAGCCTCTATTGAAGATGCCACGGATGTGTGTTTGTTTGGAAACGTTGTGAGCCATTGGATGTGTGAGTAGATTCTCACTTACCCGCAGCGCACCACTTCACCCATGCGCTACGGGTAAGTGATTCGAATTTCGTAATTTTTCCCCCCCAAAAACTAAAATTGTAAAAAAAGTCCATTTTCCCTGGACCTTGGTCTTTCGCTGCACGTCACCACCGACACGGACATCATCGCCTACTCGGACGCGAACTGGGCCAGCTGCCCCGACACGCGGCGCTCCACCTTGGGGTACTGCGTTTACCTTGGACCCTCGCTCATCTCGTGGTCGTCCAAGCGACAGCCTACGGTCTCTCGCTTCAGCGCCGAGGCGGAGTATCGGGCTGTTGCTAACACTATCGCCGAGTGTTCATGGCTTCGACAGCTTCTTCAGGAGCTCTCTTGTCCCGTCGACTAGGCTACCGTTGTCTACTGCGACAACGTCTACGCCGTCTATCTCTCCGCCAACACCGTCCATCACCGCCGGACGAAACACATCGAGCTCGACATTCACTTTGTTCGCAAACAGGTGGCTCTTGGTCATATACGTGTCCTACACGTACCCACCTCCCAGCAGTTCGCGGATATCATGACTAAAGGATTGCCTATGGCATCTTTCGAGGAGTTTCGATCCAGCCTTTGCGTCCGCTCTGCCGACGCTTCGACTGCGGGGGGGTGTTGAGAGTAGATATTTGTGTATAGTACATTAGTGATTAGGCCCCTCCTCTATTTTGTATTGAGGCTATGGAGGACTCCCATTGTACCTATATATGTGTGCCTTTGCACCAGAGTAATACAATACGTGTTATTCTATTCCTCTACACTCTCGAAGATCTTTCTACCCAAAAAGGAGCTTCCTTCTTTTGTGAACAAGTATCATTTTGTTGTGCCCGTGACAACCAAGAGCTTTGATCCAGAGTCCGCAAAACCACCTAATCAGGTTCATAAGATCGATGTGCAATATGGAAAGCAGCCTCATCCATCCACTTCTCTTTGTAACACTGGCCTGTCAGCAGCTTCATCTAGCAGGTCTACAAAATATTGAGAGTTCAATTTTGGATTCCATTATCACTGATGTCATTTATTTATCGCTAGCTCCATAGTTGTGTTTCTTATTCTACAACCCATGTGATATTGAGTGTAGTACTTTAAGCTGAATTTATAAATAGTTTATTCATAAGATGTTGAAACCCTAAAGCATTGGGAGATGTACAACATGAATGCATCTCAAGATGTTATAACTTGCAGGTTGATCTCGTTTTCCTTACTTTATTTCTGTCGGTATTTCCGATATTTGTTCTCCTTACTAATATCTGGTAGGTTGTAATTTATTATTTAATGGATGTATGACACGGTCCATAATGGTCAATATTTTTTGGAAAATGATCAGATGATTGTTATCCCACTAATTATGTTGTTCATTTTATCCCCAGTTTACACGACCATGGAATGAATACATGAATTTTGCTCTGTTGTGTTGTTAAATCCAGATGCATATATTCTTTGGTATATATATTTGCTTGTCCGCCGTAGGTGGGAAAGCGCGCGGCAAGCTGCCGCCTTCCTACCTAGTAATTAACATAGGAGTGGGGCAGTGTTCAAATAACTGCCAGTTTTATGTTTTTCTCAAAATGATAAACCAACCAGTTCTTTAAACTTAATAATTTTATCCACATAAGAATATACTAACCAGCTGTTGATACGTAGTTGTTTTGAACCTTTTCTTGCATTATGATTTGAAATGAACCTTACGTTATGGTTTAGGATGAACAATGCTTGGGTTAAGATTCTTGGACTAATTGTTCGTCACCCTTGATATTGTCCTAGTTTTTTGCAGAATGAAGAATTCTTACATAGTTGAGATTCTTTTCCACGGATAGTTCTTCACATTGTATATGCTTTTCTTCTTGACAATCTAATTCAATTTCTTCTGTATGTTGTTGTTCACAAAGGAAATGGTAATATCCTATTTTATGAAATATTAAAAAAATGTATTTATAACCATGTGAATTTAATGTAAATTCCCAATATGTGTATAGTCTCAATATACTGTTGGTTAATGTATATTTTAAGAAAACATCACTTATAATTCTCTGTGATATTTGAATCTAGATTTCTCAAACTTCTGTTGTTATTCATATTCTCATGTGTTTATCATTGTTGCTCTTTCTTATAATGGATGGACATGCGCGTCAACGCGCCCTTCATAGTCTAGTATATTGAATAAAATCTAACCTGTAGCAAAGCAAGGACAGATTTTCTAGTTTAAGATAAAGTCAAGACACCCCTTTAAAGACGGAGGGAGAACTATAGATATTCTAACAAACTGAAAAGGCCACCGTGGAAGCCCATCAGATTCTATTGGAGTCCTTCCCAATCAGTCCATCTCCATTGCACTGTCCAGAAGAATCAAAGCAACACACGCGAGAGAGAAAATATAATGGAGATGGGAAAACGTTTGAGTAGCTTTCACAAAGGTGGTATAATTTTCTGACGTGTTTTTGCCTAGTTTTTTTCTGATGCTTTACCCATGCGGGAGAAATAGTACAGGGCATGACGAAGGAGGCTTAAATATCAGAAAAGGTATTATCATCTTCAGCAAATCATTAGTATTTAAAGAATCATATCCGAATTAGATTCATAATAATGTAATTACTCAGTTTTTCGTAATATTAAATATCTTGCATATTATTTTCTTGAAACCGAAGGAATGTTCCCTGGACTTTTATCTTGCAGAATTTTTTTTTGCCAAAGCACTACTAGGAAAAAGGCTACCCGCAGCGCACCTGTTTTAGTTACCCGTAGCGCATGGCTCGGCGCTGCGGGTACCACGCCACTGGTAATTAATTACCCGCAGCGAATGGCCTGGTGCGCTACGGGTAATTTACTTACCCGTAGCGCACCAACCCATGCGCTGCGGGTAACGTGTTTCGTGCGCTACGGGTGTTTTTTTCGAAATTCAAAAAAATCATAATTTCTTACGTACTCGTGGCACACTAGGGCCGATGCGCTACGGGTATTTTTTCGAAATTTTAAAAAAAAGGCGCCGCCGGCCGCCGGAGAGGAGGTCGTTGGAGGGGAGCTCGCCGGAGAGGAGGTCGTTGCAGGGGAGCTCGCCGGAGTGGAGGTTGTTAGACAGGAGGTCGTTTGAGAGAAGCTCGCCGGAGAGCCCGTCGTTGGTGAGGAGCTCGCCAGAGAGGAGGTGTTTGGAAAGAAGCTCGCCGGAGAGGAGCTCGCCGGAGAGCCCGTCGTTGGTGAGGAGCTTGCCGGAGAGGAGGTCTTTGGAAAGAAGCTCGCCGGAGAGGAGGTATTTGGAAAGAAGCTCGCCGGAGAGGAGTTCGTTGGAGAGTAGCTCGCCGGAGAGGAGGAGCTTGGCCGGGAGCTCGCCGAAGAGGAGCTTGCCGGAGAGGAGGAGCTTGGCCGAGAGCTCGCCGGAGAGGTGGAGCTTAGCCGAGAGCTCGCCGGAGAGGTGGAGCTTGGCCGGAGCTCGCCGGAGAGAGGAGCTTTCTCATGCTCATGCTCATGCTCATGTGTGTGTGTGAGAGATAGAGGGAGGGATGTAGAAGAGATAGGAGGTGGGTGAGAGAAGAAGGAAGGAGAGAGAAGAGATAAGGACAAAGAGAGAGAGATCCGCGTGACCCCCTCTCGACCAATCACAAGCCTCTATTGAGGATGCCACGGATGTGTGTTTGTTTGGAAACATTGTGAGCCATTGGATGTGTGAGTAGATTCTCACTTACCCGCAGCGCACCACTTCACCCATGCGCTACGGGTAAGTGATTCGAATTTCGTAATTTTTCCCCCCCAAAAACTAAAATTGTAAAAAAAGTCCATTTTCCCCGGACCTTGGTCTTTCGCTGCACGTCTCCACCGACACGGACATCATCGCCTACTCGGACGCGAACTGGGCCGGCTGCCCCGACACGCGGCGCTCCACCTCGGGGTACTACATTTACCTTGGACCCTCGCTCATCTCGTGGTCGTCCAAGTGACAGCCTACGGTCTCTCGCTTCAGCGCCGAGGCGGAGTATCGGGCTGTTGCTAACACTATCGCCGAGTGTTCATGGCTTCGACAGCTTCTTCAGGAGCTCTCTTGTCCCGTCGACAAGGCTACCGTTGTCTACTGCGACAACGTCTACGCCGTCTATCTCTCTGCCAACCCCGTCCATCACAGCCGGACGAAACACATCGAGCTCGACATTCACTTTGTTCGCAAACAGGTGGCTCTTGGTCGTATACGTGTCCTACACGTACCCACCTCCCAGCAGTTCGCGGATATCATGACTAAAGGATTGCCTATGGCATCTTTCGAGGAGTTTCGATCCAGCCTTTGCGTCCGCTTTGCCGATGCTTCGACTGCTGGGGGGTGTTGAGAGTAGATATTTGTGTATAGTACATTAGTGATTAGGCCCCTCCTCTATTTTGTATTGAGGCTATGGAGGACTCCCATTGTACCTATATATGTGTGCCTTTGCACCAGAGTAATACAATACGTGTTATTCTATTCCTCTACACTCTCGAAGATCTTTCTACCCAAAAAGGAGCTTCCTTCTTTTGTGAACAAGTATCATTTTGTTGTGCCCGTGACAACCAAGAGCTTTGATCCAGAGTCCGCAAAACCACCTAATCAGGTTCATAAGATCGATGTGCAATATGGAAAGCAGCCTCATCCATCCACTTCTCTTTGTAACACTAGCCTGTCAGCAGCTTCATCTAGCAGGTCTACAAAATATTGAGAGTTCAATTTTGGATTCCATTATCACTGATGTCATTTATTTATCGCTAGCTCCATAGTTGTGTTTCTTATTCTACAACCCATGTGATATTGAGTGTAGTACTTTAAGCTGAATTTATAAATAGTTTATTCATAAGATGTTGAAACCCTAAAGCATTGGGAGATGTACAACATGAATGCATCTCAAGATGTTATAACTTGCAGGTTGATCTCGTTTTCCTTACTTTATTTCTGTCGGTATTTCCGATATTTGTTCTCCTTACTAATATCTGGTAGGTTGTAATTTATTATTTAATGGATGTATGACACGGTCCATAATGGTCAATATTTTTTGGAAAATGATCAGATGATTGTTATCCCACTAATTATGTTGTTCATTTTATCCCCAGTTTACACGACCATGGAATGAATACATGAATTTTGCTCTGTTGTGTTGTTAAATCCAGATGCATATATTCTTTGGTATATATATTTGCTTGTCCGCCGTAGGCGGGAAAGCGCGCGGCAAGCTGCCGCCTTCCTACCTAGTAATTAACATAGGAGTGGGGCAGTGTTCAAATAACTGACAGTTTTATGTTTTTCTCAAAATGATAAACCAACCAGTTCTTTAAACTTAATAATTTTATCCACATAAGAATATACTAACCAGCTGTTGATACGTAGTTGTTTTGAACCTTTTCTTGCATTATGATTTGAAATGAACCTTACGTTATGGTTTAGGATGAACAATGCTTGGGTTAAGATTCTTGGACTAATTGTTCGTCACCCTTGATATTGTCCTAGTTTTTTGCAGAATGAAGAATTCTTACATAGTTGAGATTCTTTTCCACGGATAGTTCTTCACATTGTATATGCTTTTCTTCTTGACAATCTAATTCAATTTCTTCTGTATGTTGTTGTTCACAAAGGAAATGGTAATATCCTATTTTATGAAATATTAAAAAAATGTATTTATAACCATGTGAATTTAATGTAAATTCCCAATATGTGTATAGTCTCAATATACTGTTGGTTAATGTATATTTTAAGAAAACATCACTTATAATTCTCTGTGATATTTGAATCTAGATTTCTCAAACTTCTGTTGTTATTCATATTCTCATGTGTTTATCATTGTTGCTCTTTCTTATAATGGATGGACATGCGCGTCAACGCGCCCTTCATAGTCTAGTATATTGAATAAAATCTAACCTGTAGCAAAGCAAGGACAGATTTTCTAGTTTAAGATAAAGTCAAGACACCCCTTTAAAGACGGAGGGAGAACTATAGATATTCTAACAAACTGAAAAGGCCACCGTGGAAGCCCATCAGATCCTATTGGAGTCCTTCCCAATCAGTCCATCTCCATTGCACTGTCCAGAAGAATCAAAGCAACACACGCGAGAGAGAAAATATAATGGAGATGGGAAAACGTTTGAGTAGCTTTCACAAAGGTGGTATAATTTTCTGACGTGTTTTTGCCTAGTTTTTTTCTGATGCTTTACCCATGCGGGAGAAATAGTACAGGGCATGACGAAGGAGGCTTAAATATCAGAAAAGGTATTATCATCTTCAGCAAATCATTAGTATTTAAAGAATCATATCCGAATTAGATTCATAATAATGTAATTACTCAGTTTTTCGTAATATTAAATATCTTGCATATTATTTTCTTGAAACCGAAGGAATGTTCCCTGGACTTTTATCTTGCAGAATTTTTTTTTTGCCAAAGCACTACTAGGAAAAAGGCTACCCGCAGCGCACCTGTTTTAGTTACCCGTAGCGCATGGCTCGGCGCTGCGGGTACCACGCCACTGGTAATTAATTACCCGCAGCGAATGGCCTGGTGCGCTACGGGTAATTTACTTACCCGTAGCGCACCAACCCATGCGCTGCGGGTAACGTGTTTCGTGCGCTACGGGTGTTTTTTTCGAAATTCAAAAAAATCATAATTTCTTACGTATTCGTGGCGCACTAGGGCCGATGCGCTACGGGTATTTTTTTCGAAATTTTAAAAAAAAGGCGCCGCCGGCCGCCGGAGAGGAGGTCGTTGGAGGGGAGCTCGCCGGAGAGGAGGTCGTTGGAGGGGAGCTCGCCGGAGTGGAGGTTGTTAGACAGGAGGTCGTTTGAGAGAAGCTCGCCGGAGAGCCCGTCGTTGGTGAGGAGCTCGCCAGAGAGGAGGTGTTTGGAAAGAAGCTCGCCGGAGAGGAGCTCGCCGGAGAGCCCGTCGTTGGTGAGGAGCTTGCCGGAGAGGAGGTCTTTGGAAAGAAGCTCGCCGGAGAGGAGGTATTTGGAAAGAAGCTCGCCGGAGAGGAGTTCGTTGGAGAGTAGCTCGCCGGAGAGGAGGAGCTTGGCCGGGAGCTCGCCGAAGAGGAGCTTGCCGGAGAGGAGGAGCTTGGCCGAGAGCTCGCCGGAGAGGTGGAGCTTAGCCAAGAGCTCGCCGGAGAGGTGGAGCTTGGCCGGAGCTCGCCGGAGAGAGGAGCTTTCTCATGCTCATGCTCATGTGTGTGTGTGAGAGATAGAGGGAGGGATGTAGAAGAGATAGGAGGTGGGTGAGAGAAGAAGGAAGGAGAGAGAAGAGATAAGGACAAAGAGAGAGAGATCCGCGTGACCCCCTCTCGACCAATCACAAGCCTCTATTGAAGATGCCACGGATGTGTGTTTGTTTGGAAACGTTGTGAGCCATTGGATGTGTGAGTAGATTCTCACTTACCCGCAGCGCACCACTTCACCCATGCGCTACGGGTAAGTGATTCGAATTTCGTAATTTTTCCCCCCCAAAAACTAGAACGTAAAAAAAGTCCATTTTCCCTTTCGAATTTTGAGATTCTAAAAATTCGGATGTAACTTTCCATTCTGATACTTTTTCATATAAAAAACTTTTTAATCCGACTTCGTATGCAAAAGTTATGGCCATTTTTGCGAGACATAAAGGTTTTTTGCAAAAAATATCAAAATTCATGTTTATCATTTTTCCTACTTACTAGATCACATAACTTAACTAAATCTTATTTTTTAAATTTTTTCCAAAGATTTTATCATTTTCTTTTATTTTTCAAAAGACTAGAAAGGCGTTCCACGGGGGGGGGGGTGTGGCGGGGCAAAAATGCAAGAAAATATACCCGTAGCGCACCACAGTGCCAATGCGCTACGGGTAAGTTTTCAAATTTTGATTTTTTTGCCGCCGATTCGAATTTTTTGGCGGGAAACTTACCTATAGCGCACCATTTTCTGTACCCGTAGCGCATTTGGTGGTGCGCTACGGGTAAATCTAAAATGTTTGAATATTATTCCCGCCCAACTTACCCATAGCGCACGAGAGGGGCATGCGCTACGGGTAATTATACTACCCGTAGCGCATGCTTCAATCGTGCGCTACGAGTAAGTTGAGGGAGTCCTGCCCACCGGATCCCATATTACCCGTAGCGCATTGCAAATAGGCATGCGCTACGGGTAACCACAATATCCATAGCGCACAGCGCTTGGTGCGCTACGGGTATATACCCGCAGCGCACCGTTTTTAAAATGCGCTACGGGTAACACTGCTATCTATAGCTGTTTTCCTAGTAGTGAAGGGATATACGAATATCGCGGATATAGCAATTACACTCAACCTGTGCACCAACCAAATATCCAAAAGACATTAATGATAAACACAACCAAAAAAGAAGAACAAGAAATAAATGTATCGCCATAGTGATCAATTCCTTGCAGCTGCAGCCCAACCACCAACACAAACAACACATAGAGTCCAAATTCTCCAAAGGCGACGCCTCCAAGAAAATACTCCCTCCGTTTCAAAATATAAGATGTTTTAGATTTGTGAAGTAAATGTATCTAGACATCTTTTAGTGTGTAGGTTCACTTGAATATACACACTAAAAGATGTCTAGATACGTTTGCTTCACAAACCTTAAACATCTTATATTTTGAAACGGAGGGAGTAGTACACAAGCATTGTGGTCGCCGAATCAAAGATCTTAGATTTTCACCGTGAAAGAAGTCCGCTCTCTCAAAACAATGCCTTCAACAAGATCATTTCCATGTACAACTAACTAAGGTTAAACCTTCGGTATTCACCTTGAAAGGTAAGACTTTTTACTCCTCCAGTTTTGCTGCCCCGACTTTCCAAGGATGCTGCTGCAAGTCATGAAACACCAAGCAAAGTCTTCGTTCCACTGAAAACTACGACCGCCATTAATAGTCCTCAGAACTCAACCGCCAAGTAATTCTCCGCCACTATCCACACCATGGAAATCGAAACACCGCCATGCCCCATGATGTCAATAGACAGCGGAGCTTCAAGGCACGTCCTCCTGAAGCCGCATGGGTTGATAATAAGTTCACACACAACCAGATCCTATCTAATTTTTTTTTTGAAGGGGGGGAACAGTGGGAGAGAATCCCACTGCAATTTTTATATAAATGAAGAGAACTGTACAAAATATTTGCAAAGGATCCTATCTAAAGGTAGAATATACAAAGAAGATAAAATATTTACATGAATCCTTCAAGCCAAGACAGGAACTCAGACTCAAACTTCTTCTTTATTCTGTACTTCAGAAGCTTGAGCTCTTGTAGGAAAATAGCCTTCCAGGTGTTGAAAGTGGGGACCTTATTTTCAAAGATCCTCTCATTTCTGACTATCCAGATAGCCCGGGAGGATAAAATTATTATTTCCATATAAAATGGAACTTTGAGCTTGTCTTTGATATCAGAAATAGCCTCAAGGAGAGGCAGACCATTCGTTCTCGAGGGACAGACAAAGTCCCAACATCTCTGTGCAAAAGGACATTCCCAGAACAGGTGAATCAAAGTCTCTTGCAGATTACAATTCAAAGTTGCACAGTTGTAGCAAGGAAGAATCATTTTTTCCTTCCAAGGAGATTTCTGGTGTTGAGTCTATCATGAAGCAACAGCCAGAAGAAGAATTTGTGTCTGGCTTGACATGAGGACTCCCAAATCCAATTGAATTGAACAGGAGCATGTTGGACACCAATCAGAGCCATATAGGCCTTTTTCACAGTGAAGTTTGCATTGCCCCAAATATAAGTCCAAATATCCTTGCTGCCAGACTGCATAATTACTTGTGCCTCAATGCACATTACTTCCAGTTCTTGGAATTCCAGATATGCCTCAGCAGACATTGGTAAATGGAATAGATCTTCTAGAAATTCAGTGTGCACTGTATCATGGACAGAAATGTCTTTGTTTTTAGCAAAAGATGCCAGGTGAGGAAGTTTTGTCAACAAACATTCATCTTTCCAAAGATCAGTCCAAAGCAGTGCAGACCTGCAATCTCCAATTTGGCATCTACCAATTCCTTTAAAATGATCCAGTAACTTAAGATGAGATTTCCACCAGAATGAACCATTATTTAATTTTGAAGGCAAAGCTCCCTCTTGGTAGTATGAGCTCCAAATAAGGTTTACCCAAGGAATATCTTGTCTGTTAAAAAACTTGTGCAGGTTCTTGAGCATTAGAGCTTTGTTTTGGGCATCTAACTGAAGAACTCCAAGACCACCTTGGTTCTTTGGCCTGCAAACCTTTGTCCAGGCAATTAAGGCAGAACCCTTTGCTTGAACCTCATTATTTTTCTTTCTCCACAGGCAGTATCCCATATATTTCTCAATCTGCTCCTTAATAGTGACAGGGACTTCCAAGCAGGCCATGAAAGAAATTGGCAATGATGAAAGCACTGACTTTACCATGAGTAACTTACCACCATAGTCTAGGAAGTCAGCAATTCCACACAATCTTCTCTCTACCCTTTGAACAATAGGAAGAAAATGCTCCAGGGAAGGCTTAGAAATTCCAAGGGGTAAACCAAGGTATGCAAATGGAAGGGTTCTAGGCTTACAGTTGATTGAATTTTCAAAGTGTTGCAGCCTTGTGTTGTCCATGTTTATTGGCATCATGCTTGATTTGCTGTAGTTAACTTTTAAGCCAGTTGAGGCAGCGAAAGTTTGTAACAAGGCCTTTAGACAAATTAAATCCCTTGCATTTGCATTCAGGATCACAAGGGTGTCATCAGCATATTGAATTACAGGGAAATCAGGGCAAGCCATGCCATTCAGAGGTGCCCTTCTAATTCCTTGGGACATTGGCTTGTTTAGCACTGCTTGAAGCAGATCAGCTGCCAGCACAAAAAGGAGGGGGAGAGAGGATCTCCCTGCCTGACTCCTCTTTTGCAATAAAATTTCTTTCCAGGAACTCCATTCAAGAGAACTGATGAAGTACCAGAGCTGAGAATCATTGAAATCCACTTGATCCATTTTCCACCAAATCCCCTTGCTTTAAGAATTTCAATAATAGCAGAATGTTCAATTTTATCAAATGCCTTTTCAAAATCCAGTTTCAAAATTAGAATCTCCTCCTTTGACTTGTGACATTGGAAGAGAAATTCATAAGCCCATCCAAGACAGTCTTGGATTGATCTATTCTTGAGAAAACCATACTGATTTTTGTGCACTAATTTGAGAATGACTTTCTGCAATCTATTTGCAAGGAGTTTAGTTATGACCTTCAGGATGGAGTTGAGCAAACAAATTGGCCTAAAGTCATTTGCAGAGATAGGTGCATCATTTTTTGGGACAAGGGTGATGAAGGAGTCATTAATACTTTCCAAGTTTATTTTCTCTTCATAGAAATCTGAGATAAGCTGCTTAACATCTGCAGCAATGATTGGCCAACAACATTTGAGAAATTCATTGTTGAAGCCATCAGGGCCAGGAGACTTGTCATTTGGCAGATCTTTGATGACATCCTCAATTTCTTTTTCAGAAAAAGGAACTTCTAAGGAGTCAAAAATATCTGAATTTTGAGTTGAGTAAAGTTCATGGACATTGAACAGCATATTGCTCCTATCAGACTTCCCCATTCTTTCCTTAAAGGCCTTCCAAAGAATTACAGCCTTACCCTCATGATCAGAGACTTCAGCATGCTCATCATTCTCTAGAACTGAAATGAAATTGTGCCTGTAATTTATAGATGCCTTTGTATGGAAGAATTTTGTGTTTTCATTTCCTAATTTCACCCATTTGATTTTCCCCCTTTGTTTCCAGTAAGTTCTCTGATTTTGAATCAGTGTTAACACATGACTTTTCAGAATTTCTCTTAAGTTCCATTCTTCATTGCTCAAAGGTCTAGCTTCCTCAAAAAGGTCTAGCATCATGATAGTATCATTTACCTGAGCAATCAATTTCTTGAGACAAGGAAGGTTTTTTGACCACAGCTTTAAACCTCTCCTTACATTTTTCAGCTTGGCATTTATTCTTTTTGTAGCATCAGAATATTCAGTTGGAATTTGCCAAGCAGCTTGAACAATCTCTTTGAATTCAGAGTGATGCATCCAGAAATTTTCAAATCTGAATATTTGAGCCTTCGGGATTTTTGTTTCAATAGTCACTACACAAGGCACATGATCAGAAAGAGGTTTTGCTAGTGGGTAAACAAAAGATGAAGGGTATGAGACAGTCCAGGAAGAGGAAGTGAAAACCCAGTCAAGCTTTTCCAGGAGTGGATCCCTTTGGATATTACTCCAAGTATATTTTCTCCCTTTCAGAGGTAACTCCACTAAACCAAGTTTGCTAATAGCATCATTGAACATTAGCATTTCATTAACATTTCCTACTTGTTTATTTCTGTCATTGGGATTCCTGATGAAATTAAAATCACCCATGATGATCCAATCAGTGTCATCTGGCATATCAATGTTGCCAAACCAGTCAATGAATTGATCTTTTCCCTCAGCATGACAAGGGCCATAGATAGATGTCAAGATCCAAATGCTTCCAGATAAATTGCAAGTGAACTTAACTGATATAGAGAAATCATTCTGAAAAAGCTGCTCCCCAGAAAATAAAGCATTATTCCAGATAATAACAATACCCCCAGAAGCACCAACCGAAGGGAGGAAGACAAATTTGTTGAGTTTTTTAGGGAAGAAATTTTTGATATACTTTAAATCAAAATGTTCCCTTTTAGTCTCTTGCAGACAAACAATATCACAACCACTTTCCTCAATTTTGTTTGAGAGAGCATCCCATTTCTTGTCTGAGTTCACACCTCTAATGTTCCAATTCATTATTTTCCAAATTTTTTTCCTATTCATTGGTAATTATGAAGATTTGAATTGGAGAGATGTGCCATCTATCAAAGATCACATCAAGAATCTTTAAGGGCTCCACAAGCCAGAACAAAGCAAGGTCATACCCAAAGGACCAACATTGCCAAATACCAAATATAATATAGGGGTACTTTAAGATGTTGCATAACACAGGCAATAAATCATCAGTGGCAAGGACAATAACCAGATCACCAGGGAAATCTCTCCAACTATTACAAAAGGTGGGTTCCCCCCTTCCAAAAGTAGTAATATTTGTACTATCCATAGGAACTAGTTGGATTTCTTCTTCCTGCCCTTCTGGGAGTTGACACCAACCTCCTCAGGATTCCTTTCTTTTCCATCTTTCTTTGAGCTCTTCTTCAGCTTTCCATCCAGATTTTCTTCAGATACCTTGCAAAAAGAGGTAGCAAGATTCTTGACTATTCTGTTTTTCATCACTGGAGGAGCAGAATTACAGGACAAGCAATTTTTGTCTGAACATGTTGCATGGTTTTTATACCCATCATTTAGCACAATTCACCTAGGACTCCTTCTTACCTCTTGCTCAACAATACGTACATTTCCCCTTCTTTTCCTCTTAGGTGCAGAAGGAGTAACACCTTTCACATCCATGCCCTTCAAATCAGGTTCATTCTGTTCCATTTCTGTAATCTGACATACAGGGGCCTTTTTAACCAAACATGAGTCGGGAATAACAAAAGAGATAGAATCATTGTCCTCGTTATCCTGGTTAACATGCTCCCATAGAGGGGAAGACATGAAATTCTTTGCCCATTCAAATTTTTCAGGAGTAAGAAGCATCAGAGTAATGAAATTGAACCAATTTGAAGGTATATTTAATACCTTGTCAGCAGAAACACCATCACAGATATGAGGAGCAAAGAATTTATTCCACAGAGCCATCCCTTGAGGTGAGAATTTCTCTTTGTCAGAATCATTAACAGGGAAGAAGAAGGTTTCAACCTTTCCCAGCTGAAGGTGAGCCACCTCAGGTTGGACCATATCATTGAAGTGGAAAAGCTCCATATCAGCTTGATCATTGTCACCAGCCATCATGTCAAGGTTTTCTTGACCAGCAGGGGGAGCCAAGACAGCATTGTCAGCATTTCCCAGAACCACATTGTCCAAGTTATTCTCATCAAGATTTTCCATCTCCTCATCCTCATTCTCACCCAGGTCATGATAAGCAAGCATGAGGTTCTTTACACCAACCCCCAAAACACCAAAGTTCTCTAGATTTAAAGCTGGTTGGCCTCCATTCACAATGACAGGTGCAACCACTTCAGGCTCAATGAAATTAAGGGGGGGACTCATCACCTGATTTACTTCCCCATTGCCTTGGCCAGCTAAATTCAGAGGAATATTGTGAGACATGGAACCAGTGGACATAGATACAGTCACAGTTAAGCTGCTCTGATTTTCATTGAAGTTGTCACCAGCATTTGCATTCTGAACATTATCTCCAGCATCAATAGCATTGAGCAATTCATCAAAACCATTGATCTGGTTTCCTTGTCCATTGTTGATATTGTCAAGCTGAATGTCTTCTTCTTCTAATAAGTTGTCCTGGATCACCATGTTGATATTCTGAATAACAGGACCAGGATGATGGACAACACCAACAGGAAGAGCATGGGGGTCAACTCCATTAGCTGGAACTGGATCTTCTGCAGGTGGGCCATTACCAAGCTGCTGCTGGTGTAGGACTTCAATAGAGAAGGTCCAAGAGCCAGTTGCAGCAAGCTCACCATCAGACAGTCGAATGCTTTTGGGAATGTCCCTTAGCTCAGCACACCTAATCTTTGCAATAATTCTCCCCTTGTTGCTTGCATCATTCTCCCAAACCACTAATCTGCCAAATTTGCACACAATGGCAGTGATATCTTCAGTAAACCAGTTATCAAGTGGGGGCCCCACAAGCATTATCTAGCACTCAATATTCATTTCAAATCTTCTCCAGTTGACACCTTCATTGTGCTTAGCGAAACTAATAGAGATATCTTGAAAGACATGCGGGCTCGTGTTGACAAGTCTGTCTCTGTCCCTCATATGCGCAAACTGGATATAGGCCTGACCAAAAGGGCATTTCTGAATATCCCTAACCCCCACTCTAGCAATAGTCTGGAAGAACTCCTCTAAGACATCTCTGACGTTGGCGAAATGAACCTGACCTGGCGGCATTGGAGCGATTGTCGCGATGGCGTACTCTTCATGGCGCCGAGCACGACGTGGGAGGACTACCCGCTGAATGTCAGTTCTTCCCTCAATCTGGAGCACCTCGAACCCATTGGGGATGAAAGGGGCTGGGTCGATGGGGATATTGGCCATCGGAGCCTGCAGAGGAGGTGGTGGAGATGCCGGTGACTGAGAGCAACTGGGGTTTACTGTTCCTCTCTGAGAAGCCGAGGAGGCGAGCTGTTCCAGGGGAGGGGAAAACAGAGGCGATGAAAAGATTTCCTTAAATGTCGACGCGATCACCGGCTTCGCACAAGGCCCATGGGCTCTGAACCAGGAAAGGAAAGAATCCGCTGACCAGGCCGACAAATCCGGGCTATCAAACGGTTTGAATTTAAAGGATGGAAGAAATCCTGGCAAGACGTGCTCACGCTTTTTAAAGCGAAATTCTTTCCCTCTGCAATCCGACAAGAAATCCCCAGAATTCATCCGCTTATTAATGGGCTGGTAAATAAGTTGACCGGGATTTGCAGGCAAATTAACTATGGTGTTAACCACACTTTTGGAAACCGCCTGAGCGTAACTCTGACCCAAAGAGACGTTGCTGGCAGGCTGAATGGAAGTTGAACCAATTTCAACCGAGCTTGGGAATTTTAGTCTATCAAAAACTGATGCAATCGGGACAACATGATTGGAAGAATTCAAATTTGGGGGGAATTTAAGCCTATCAAAAACTGATTTTTTCTTGACATACCGTTGAACCGTGCTCCACGACGCATCTTGCTCTTTGTAAAATTTAGAATCTTCCACCATCCAATTTGGACCACCATTGCCCCAAAGAATGATGAACACTTCAAAGTGTCGGGGGGATGACCCCCGGTAGGGTCAAGAGAGTAGAAAGACACAAGGTCTATGATTGACTTTATGCCGGGTTATCAAGGAAGGGCCTGGCCGGCATATAATGTGTATCCCGGCTGATACTTGGATATGCCGGCATAGCCGGAATACTTATAAAAGTGTGCCGGCATATACTTAGATATGCCGGCCTAACCATTTGGTGTGTTGTGCAGGAGCAGGGGAGGCCGGATTACCCGACCCTCGTTGGTCGTTGGTCCGACATATATGTCCTGGGTATGGCCAACGGTCATATCCGGGATACTTAAGTCAACCAAGGTGTCACATCCCTACAATCAAGGAAGAAAACATCCAAGCATGGTAGCAGAGTAAGATGGCAGGGTGCACAGTGGAGGTTACCTACCCTCACTGTGCACAAGTACAGAGCTCACCTCACAGAGGTAAGGTCACAGTTCAAGAGGTACAAGGTACAGGGATACCAAGTCCCATCGAGAGCAATCAGGGAGGAAGTCATGGGCGTCTGCCCTCGACAGCAAGTCCTGTTTGGAGTGTAGTTGGTGTCTCCTGGTCTTCTATGACCGTTGTAACCCTGGCCACCACTATATAAGGTGGCACAGGGAGTCCTAGCAGAGGGTCGAAGTTGGGTTGGTCACTCTGTGTTCCTGCACTTAGCAGTTCATCTTCCTTCTCTAGCAGAGAGCTGGGAAGCACCATTGTTGTGTACTACATCGACCCAAATATACAATCAGTAGAGCAGGAGTAGGGGTGTTATCTCCTTACGAGAGCCCCGAACCTGGGTAGATCAGTGTCTCTTTCTGTCGTGCTTTTTAGCTCGTTCCCCTCTCCCGAATCCTCCAGCATCTAGTTCGGCCCCCATTTAAGCCATCCTATGGCATATGTTGTTTCACCACGACGACATTTGGCGCCCACCGTGGGGCTGATCGATATGCTGGGCGGAGTGTTCATTCGGACGGGGTCTGTGATAGCAGCTTCGGGAGTGCGCGTGGTCTCTGGCCTCGTCCAGAGGCTAGGCTCGCTCAGTTTCATCAGTGACAACGCCGGTTGTCTCGGTGGCCGGCCGTTCCCCAGGGACGGCCGGATTATGTCTTTCGGTTCCCACGAGGTGTACGTGGGGACTGAGAGAATTTGCAGGAAGGAGGTGCTGGTGGCGTCGGATCCTCCGTCACATCGGCTGGCTCACGCTGGGCGTAGCACTCGCTCAGTAGAGCCGGCTGAGGTGATGATGGCCGGCACATCCGTGCCGCCGGCGGAAGATGCCGGCAAAGCAGCAGCGGCCGGAGCTTCTCCTCCGGAGCCGCCGAAGGTCAAAAGGTCGGCGCGTCCTCCGTTGGAGCGTGCGGAGAACCTGGCCGGCACTTCCGGTGTGCCGGCTAGGGGCGAGGTTCTTCTTCCCATCATCGACCAGCTTCTCGAGCCGGTGCGATCCGGCGTCGATCCGGAGCAGACAAGGGAGGTCCTGGAGGGATCTCGTCAGGCCCTCGTCGACGAGGCCCTGGCCATGAACCAGGAGCGCGAACGGTTTAACCGGCAACTCCGTGAGTATGAGGCAGCCCATGGTTTTACTCCTGTAGTAATCCGGCCTAGCCGGATAGAAGAGGTTAGAACTAGAGGCAGAAATCTTAATGCTGAGATAGGAAAAGATGCTAGAGATAAGAGTCATACCGCAACTAGTAATGTGCCTAAGGTAGTCTATAGTTCGCCAGTAAAGAACCTTAGAGCGGCGGCCGAGGTAGCTAAGGATTTATCTTGTTTATCCGGCGAAGCACTGCATGAGCAGCAAGCCCGGCTTAACCAACTTTTGTCTGAAGCTACAAAGCAGCAGGAGGCCTTTAAGAAGGCAAACCCGGGTGCCGGGGCGTCTCAGTACATTGTGTCGGCGGGAGGTGCCGGCGCGAGGTCGAGGGGCCAAGCCTCGTCCCCGCATCCTAGCGCCCGGCGTGCCGGAAGTGTGACCTCTGGCCGTCGAGACAAGCAGATCCAGGTGTACGATCCGGCTGCCGCCGGAAAGCAGGCGATGGTGCAGAAGAATGTCGGCCAAGCTGACAAGTATGTCGGCAGCAAGAAGCCCGGCCAGAGTGTGCCGGCCGGGCATGAAGCAGGCGCGGCCGGTGGTGGCCGGAGTAACAGTGCAGCCCGGCGTCAGCAACAGGGCGCCGGAGGTGCAGCGCAGCAGCAGGGTGCAGGCCATCCGGGACATCGAGAGGATGACGGCAATTCCGCCCTTGCCAGGGCGGGATATCAGCAGCAGCACCAGCAAGGCCGGCATAGTGAGCAGCATCAGCCGGAGCAGCAGCAGCAGATGATAGCAGGCCCAATAGCATCCCGGCTTGGACCTCGGTCCTTGGAAGCCAATGATGCACGTTTCAAGCTGGACAAGATCCACCAATCAGAGTTGGTGGAGAGACAAGGAGCTCCGGGCCCTATGTGTTTCGGACCCCGGATTATGGGGGAGCCGGTGCCTTACTTCTTCCAGCTCGCGCGTGGCGCGAGGACATATAATGGCAGTACGAAGCCGGAAGATTGGTTGGAGGATTACTCCACAGCGGTGAACATAGCCGGAGGAAACCTCAGATGGGCGGTACGATATGTGCCGCAGATGTTGGAAGGTCCAGCCAGGATATGGCTGAATAATTTGCCGGCCGGCAGTATCAACGGCTGGATTGATTTCAAAGAGCAGTTTGTGTCGAACTTTACCAGTACATACAAGAGGCCCAACCGTCCGCAGCAGCTGGCTAACTGCCGGCAAGGAGTGAATGAGACTGACCGTGACTATCTGACCAGGTGGTGCACGTTGCGCAATTCCTGCGAAGGAATCAATGAGCAGCAGGCCATCATGTGGTTCGCTCATGGGTGCCGGCATGGCACCATGCTGTGGCAAAAGCTTCAGAGGCAAATGCCGGCCACGCTGGCCGAAACAATCAAGATCGCTGATAGTTATGCTCTGGGAGATCCCATGCAGCCCAGTCTCGATTCACAAGGACAGGGGCAAACCCAGGGGAACACCAGCAATGCCGGGAGATCAGGGCAATATTATCGCACTGATAACCGGAACAAGAGAAGAGATGAAAGGCCGGATCACCGGTATGGGGCAGCACAAGTTGCAGCTGTGGAGGAAGAGCAAGGGGGCGCCGGCAGTAGCCAGCGTCCGAGATATGAGAACTATCAGCAGCCTCAGCAGCAGCCGCAGCAGCAAGCACAGCCGTTCCAGAAGAAGAATGTCTGGACCAACAAGAATGCCGGCGGAGCCGCCGGCCAGAAGAAGCAGTGGCCGAAGTATACTGTGGGTCTTGCCATGGACAAGCCTTGTGTGTTCCACACATTCCAGCCGGGAAAGCCGGCAAACCATTTGACAAGGAACTGTTCGTGGCTGGACGACATATTAGCAGGTCGTGCAGGTCCCTGGGGACCGGCTAGACCCTCTGTCCCGACAGCTCCATCGCCGTTGACAGGTGCCAATACGATTGCAGTCCCACCTAGGCCGGTTAATCCCGGGAATCAGAGCAACGCCGGAAATGCCGGCGTAAATCAAGTTGACCAGAGCTATAATCCGGAATATAACGCCGGAGGCCCAGGAGCAGGCCGGAATGAGTACAAGGAGTATGATCAGAGCTATATGGTCTTTGAGACCGAGAGAACAGACAAGCAGAGCTTGTACCGGCGGTGTCTGGAGGTGAATGCCGTTATGTCGGCTGTGCCAAAGCTGATGTACTGGTCTGACCAGGCTGTTGGTTGGGACAGGGCAGATCATCCCCGGATCATGCCAAATCCCGGCGGATATGCTCTGGTGATGGATCCGACATTTGTCGGGCCGGCTAATAACGTAAGATTCAGCAAGGTCCTCATTGATAATGGAAGCAGCATCAACATCATGTATCGGGATACGATGGAGAAGCTGGGAATCAAGGAAAATATGCTGGAACCGAGCAAGACCACGTTCCACGGCATTGTGCCGGGACTTTCGTGTGCGCCGATGGGCAAGATCCGGATGGATGTGATGTTTGGCAGCCGGGATAACTGCAGGGTGGAAAACCTCATGTTCGAGGTGGTTGATTTGGAGAGCCCCTACCATGCTTTGCTGGGTAGACCGGCACTGGCAAAATTCATGGCCTCTACGCATGTGGCGTATCTGAAGATGAAGATGCCGGGACCCAAAGGAGTGATCACCATCATTGGTGATTACAAGCGTTCGATGGCATGTGCCACCGCCGGATCCAATCTGGCCGAGACTCTGATCATTGCAGAGGAGAGGAAGAGGCTCAAGCGAGCAGTGGAGATTGCTGAGACAGTCGTGACCGGCAAATCTATGCCGGGCATGACAAATCCCGGTGGCAGCGTTTCTTTTCAAGTGAGTAAGGAAGTCAAAAAGGTGCCTCTGGATGAAGCTTTCCCGGAGCGCCATGCCCTGGTTGGGGCAAGTTTGGATCCCAAATAGGAAAGCGAGCTCATCAGCTTCCTCCGTGAGAATCGGGATATCTTTGCATGGTCTACTTCGGACCTGCAAGGTGTGCCGAGGGAGCTGGCTGAGCACGCATTGCACGTGAGACCCGATGCTAAGCCAGTGAAGCAGCCGCTCCGGCGGAATGCCGGCGATAGAAGGAAAGCCATATGGGAGGAAGTGGCCAGGCTCTTAGCCTCTGGCTTTATCAAGGAAGTACTTCATCCGGATTGGGTGTCTAATCCGGTTTGGTGGAAAAGAAGAAAGATGAGCCCGCCATAGTGAAAGTATGGCGGATGTGTGTTGATTACACCAACTTGAATAAGGCATGTCCTAAAGATCCATTCCCGCTCCCTCGGATCGATCAAGTGATTGATTCCACAGCCAGATGTGAACTGTTATCATTTGTAGATGCCTATTCTGGTTTCCACCAGATCCCCTTGCATGAGCCAGATCAAATAAAGACATCCTTTATTACCCCGTACGGGGCTTATTGCTATCTCACTATGCCGTTCGGTTTAAGAAATGCCGGCGCAACTTACCAAAGGTGTATGCAAAAGTGTTTGCACGATCAGATAGATAAAAATGTGCAGGTATATGTCGATGATATCGTCATAAAAACCAAGGAGAGCAAGACTCTCATAGATGATCTCCGGGAAACCTTTGGGAACCTGAGGAGATTCCGGATGAAGTTGAATCCGGCTAAGTGCACCTTTGGTGTGCCGGCGGGCAAGTTGCTCGGTTTCCTTGTTTCCAGCCGGGGTATCGAGGTGAATCCCGGCAAGATTCGTGCCATAGAAAGGATGAAGCCGCCGACAGATTTGAGGGAAGTACAGAAGTTCACTGGGTGCCTCGCATCCCTGAGCCGCTTCATAAGCCGGCTGGGAGAGAAAGCCCTGCCGTTATATCAGTTGATGAAAAAGTCCGACACATTTGTCTGGACAACGCAAGCAGATGCAGCCTTCAAGGAATTGAAACAGTTGTTGTCAACAGCGCCGGTATTAGCGTCTCCGATGCCCCGGGAGCCAATGTTGCTCTATATAGCGGCAACCAACCGAGTTGTCAATGCTGTGGTGGTAGTAGAGCGAGAGGAAGAAGGCAAAACCGTGCAGCGGCCGGTATATTATCTGAGTGAAGTCCTCTCCACCTCAAAGCAAAACTACCCCCACTATCAGAAGATGACCTATGGTGTCTATATGGCGGCCAAGAAGCTCAAACATTACTTCCAAGAGCATCCAATCCGGGTAGTGGCCGAGGCCCCTATCTCGGAAATTATAGGCAACAAAGATGCCAGCGGCCGGATAGCAAAGTGGGCAATAGAGCTTTCACCATATACACTGCAGTACGATAAGAGGGATACAATCAAGTCCCAGGTCTTGGCTGATTTCTTTATTGACTGGGCCGAGATACAGTATGAGCCACCGTTGCCAGATGCCAATTATTGGAGGATGCATTTCGATGGGTCCAAGACAATCCATGGCTTGGGTGCCGGCATAATTCTCAGTTCACCAAAGAATGACCAGCTGAGATACGTCCTGCAGATTCACTTTGCAGCATCAAATAATGTGGCGGAATACGAGGCACTTGTGCATGGCCTGAAGGTGTCCAAGGACATAGGAATTCGCCGGATTATGTGCTTCGGTGATTCTGACTTAGTGATTCAGCAGTGTTCCGGCATATGGGACGCGCATGATGCTAACATGGCATCATACCGTTTCCTAGTGCAGCAGTTAAGTGGTTACTTTGAAGGTTGTGAGTTCCGGCACGTTCTCCGGGCTCAGAACGATGCAGCCGATGCATTATCCAAGCTGGGGTCTTCCCGAGATTCAATCCCGCCCGGCATTTCGCTGGAGCATCTGAGGAAGCCATCGATCAAACCCTCGCCGGAGTCATCCTCCATTTATGTCCCGCCAGGTCCGGACGAAGCAGTTCCAATGGAGATAGATGCCGGAGCCATGACGGATAACCCGGGGACTGTTTCCTCAGTCCCGGGGACTGGGCCGGCATATGCTGTTAGTACAATATTCCGGAGCAAAACTAAAGGCAAGGGTAAAATGTGCCAAGAGGTTGTGCCGGTATACCCGGGGACTGCTCCGGCATACCCGGGGACTGATGCTTCAGTCCCGGGGACTTCGCAGCCCATGGAGATCGATTATGTGTCGGTCGAAATGATGGAAATAGATCAGGCAGTGTTCACTGTCAGGGAAGTGCCCTCATGGGCACGTCCTATCATGAACTTCATGGTGGATGGTCAAGTGCCGGCGGATGAAACCGAGGCCCGCCGGGTTATAAGGAGATCCAAAGCGTATACCATCATCAACAAAGAAATATACAAGAGAAGTACCACCGGAGTATTGCAGAGATGTGTCGAATCTGCGGAAGGTCTGGAGATGCTCCGGGAAATTCACCAGGGGGAGTGTGGTCACCATGCTTCGTCCAGGGCATTGGTGGCAAAGGTATTCCGGCATGGCTTCTATTGGCCAACGGCGCTGCAAGAGGTAGAAAACTTGGTCCGGAAATGTAATGGGTGTCAAAGATACGCCCACCAGATTCATCAGCCGGCATCTGCCCTGAAAACTATCCCGATAACATGGCCCTTTGCTGTTTGGGGCCTGGATATGGTCGGGGCTTTTAAGCCGGCCAGAGGGAAAATGACCCATATCCTGGTCATGGTGGACAAGTTCACCAAGTGGATTGAAGTGAAGCCCATAAGCAAGTGTGATGGTCACACAGCAGTGAAATTCTTAAAGGATATAATCTTGAGATATGGTGTTCCTCATAGCATCATCACTGAAAATGGGTCAAACTTTGCCCAAGGGCCATTTGCCAGATTTTGTGAGGAAGTGGGAATCCGGCTGGACGTTGCGTCGGTTGCCCACCCTTGTGCCAATGGCCAAGTAGAGAGATCGAATGGGCTAGTATTATCCGGCATAAAACCCCGGCTGATAGAGCCCCTGGAGAAAACTCCGGGATGTTGGCTAGATGAGCTGCCAGCAGTGCTGTGGAGTTTAAGAACAACTCCGAATAGATCAACAGGCTACACACCATTTTTCCTGGTGTATGGAGCAGAAGCTGTGCTTCCAACAGATGTAATACATGATGCACCAAGAATAGTGCTATATACTGAGGAAGAGGCTAAAGAAGCCAGAGAAAATGATGTTGATCTGCTAGAGGAAGCAAGGGAAATAACTCTGTCAAGAACAGCAGTATATCAGCAGAACCTCAGACGCTATCATGCGCAGAAGGTAAATCCAAGGAGATTTCAAGAGGGAGATCTAGTACTCCGACTAGAGCAAGGAACAGAAGGCCGGCATAAGTTAACTCCTCCATGGGAGGGGCCATTCATTGTGAGCAGAGCTCTGCACAATGATGCCTATTATCTTATAGATGCGCAGGACCCCAAGAAGAATAAGGCGGACAGGTCCGGAGAAGAAACCAAGAGGCCATGGAACATAGCTCTACTGCGCCCCTTTTACTCCTGAGCAACACAATGTATGTATTTCCATATTTTCCTTTGTATGCCGACATGATTGTGCCGGCACAAGACTAATGAATGAAATGCCGGCATCCCGAAGAGAGCGGGCACTGCCTCCGAGATATTTGTTGTTTATTTACAGTTTTTTGTTATATGCCGGCTGGCTTGATCTGAATGTTTCCTATGTCGGCCTAGTAATGTGTCGGCACCAAAGGCCACTCTTCGACTCAGCTGCTGTCCGAAACCCGGTTTCATGGCTAGCAAGAGTAGATGCCAGAGATTGTCTACACATGGAAAACGGCTAAGGAAATGTAAAGCAAGCGAACCGACATTTTCGTTAAAGCTAAAGTTAAAATTGGAAGTGTCGGATGATTTGAAGTCTAAGTTTCAAAGTTAAAGTACTGTATGTTCGATGAAGCAACCTTGAGACTCATACGTCGAAAGCCAAGTAAGGTAGACAAGCAGCCAAGGTTGTGAAATTGAGGAAACAGGGAAACAACTCGGTGACTTAGCCAAAAGATGATCCGGCATTGATAACAAGCAAACCAAGATAAAACTTGTTCAGGTAGCAAACCAAAGGAAATTAAAACGTATATCTTACAACTGCACCCGGCATACCGGGGATCTGATAAAGCTTAAAGTGTTTTTGGTGCAAAGATTCAAGGGGCAGACGCGGGGCCGCCAGCAGGTGGAGCAGTAGCAGTCGAGATGTCGGCCTCAGGTGTGCCGGACCCAGCAGATGGAATGGAGCCGTCACCTCCGCCCGGGGCAGATGCCTGTTCCGGAGCTTCAGTGTCGGCTTCCTCAGCTTCATCTTCATCTTGGCTGGAGTCGGAACCCTCAGCAGCGGCGGATGTCCCGGCATCGTCATTCTTCTCCGGCTCGCGGATGTCCCGGACGAATTTGTCGGTGTCGGCATAGTCCACATAACTATGGGCCAACTCCTTGCGGCGACGGATATATTCCGGATCCGTGGTCCAGATGGATCCTTCGCGCACGGTGCGCAAAGTCTCCAAGTCTGCCTTTTCATACCAAGACAAGAAGTAGCTGAGGGCTTCGTCAGCTCCAACCCTCGCGCCGGAATCTCGCCACTCCCGGAGGCGAACCTTGGCAAGCTGCAGGTCGTTGCCAAGGTCAACCGGGTCAGTGGGAGTCCTTTGTCCCGGCCAGAGGGCAGAGAATGCCTCCTGGGCGCCGTAAAAGAGCTCTTCAGTATAAAGGGTCATGGCCTCCTTCCGGGACTGCAGGGCCAGCAGCTGCTCCGACATGTCCCAGTTGGGCGAGTCAACCGGAACACTCCGGTTTTCTCGGTCCAACTGCAAAGCCCTCTCAACGTCAGCGACGGAAGCGGGAAACATGCCTGCAGAATAGAAACAATGTTAGCAAAAGGAAAATATGTCGGCATAGATGCTATGCCGAAAAAGATTACACTATGTCGGGAAGGATAAAAGGGGAAAGGATTTGAAGCTTACGGGCAAGGTCGGCATTCAGCTGTGCAACTGTAACCTCCCATTTGGTGGCCTGCTCCTTCAGGCTATCCAGTTCAGCATGGGCGTTGGAGGCATCAGTCTCGGAGGTAACAAGCAGGGTCTGGGTTTTCTTCAGTAGGCCCTCCCTCTGTTCCTTTTCGTCCAGCAGCTCGGTGATCCGGCCCTTCAACTGCTCAACCTCGGCCTTGTGACCGGCATCCCGGTCGTCCAGTTGCTTGGCCACATCCACCGAGGACACACAATCCTGGTGGCGTGCCTCCAGTGCAGCCTTCTCATCTGCAAAGATTTCAAGTTAAAAGGATTTGAAGAAAGAAAACAGTGACAAAGAGTAAAGGATTTGAAGTATAAAGTAGCTATCCGGGTAACAGCAGGATCCGGCATACCAGTAAGCTCTTTCACCCTCTTGAGAAGCTCGGTGACTTGCGCCTCGGCACCAGCTGAAGAATGTCGGCACAAGGTTACGTGTCGGCAAGAGTAAGCACTGCAAAGTAAAGAGAGGAAAGATATCCGGCATACAATGGTATGTCGGCAAAGATTACCTTTCTGGGACAGCTCCTGCTGAAGCTTGCTGTGTGCGTCAGATAGCTTCCGGTGCTCGCACACCAACTCATGGAACAGGTCGGCCCGGGTGTTGTTCATGCGCTGCAAAAGTGCCGGGATTTGAAATGTCAGCAGAGAAATTTGACAAGATAATTAAAGTGATCATTCTTTTAAAGACCCGGCACAGGTGCTGCGCACCTATCCCGGCCCTCGGTGACTAGGATTTGAAGCTCGAAGCGAGCTTGTATCTCGGTCAAGAGGATTTGAAAGATAATTGAGATGTGAAATTGTTAAAGACCCGGCACAGGTGCTGCGCACCTATCCCGGCCCTCGGTGACTAGGATTTGAAGCTCGGATCGAGCTCATATGTCGGCAGTTAATTCAAAAGAAGCTAGCTAAAGGACTATGAGAAAATCCCGGATGTCCATATCCCGGACAGCCGACATTTTCGGGGACTGGGGATATGTGTGTAAATAGAGAGGACTTACGTTGGTGGCAGAGGCCAATTTGTGAAGTCTTTGCTGGATGCTGAGGAGCTCGCTGGCGATCGGTATGGGCTTCGCTGCCAGGAAGTCGCTTGGGTCGCCACTGGTCTTGGCTTCGGCCAGCTTCTTGCTCCTTGAGTCCGCAGTGTCCATGTTGCTGGCGTCGTTCCACTTGGTGCACTGCTCCTTAAGAGAGCCGAGGCTCTGATCACTTTTCGTCGCAAGAGGGACGAGGCCCTCGAGTTCTGGGGTGTCGAAGAAGCTGGTCCGGTACCCCGGCCGGACTGCTGCCCTGCCAAGATGCAGGGCCAGAGCAGAGCTGGTCCGGGACGCTGCCTTAGGAGGAGCAGTTGCGGCAGATGGTGTGCCGGACTTGGTCGGCCGGATCTTCAATGTGCTGGACTTGGCCGGGGCAGTGGACTTGGCCGGTGCAGTGCTCTTGGCCGGCGCAGAGGTCTGGGCCGGTGCTGGGGTCTTGGCAGCAGGTGGAGTCTCTGGTGCGGGCTGTTCCGGCGCAGCCGGCGCATCTTGGCCAGCAGGAGCAGGGTCCGGAATAGTCCGGACTTCCGGCACTAAAGGGCCTTTGCCCTTGATGTCTGTGCCGGCGCTCTTGTCACTTGCGCCGGCGTCTTTAGTTGTGCCGGCGTCGCTGGTGGGCGCGCCGGAATCTGGTGCTTCTTGGGCGGCTCCTATGTCCATGTGGACATCAGGAGCCGGAGGTTCCTGTTGAGCCCCCGAGTCCATGTGGACGTCGGGGGCAGAGGTGTCTTGTGCCGGCGGAGGGACGTCCTTCGCCGGGGAGGTGGTCTTGTCGGGCGCAGGCGAAGATGCCGGCGCCGGTGAGGTCGTGTGACTAGCAGAGGGAATGTCGGAGGTAGAAGGGGCCGCGGGCTTGGTAACCTTCGGGTCGCCACTCGAGCCAGAAGCTTGTTCCGGCGCGAGAGGAGCACTGAAAGAGAGAAAAAACACCAAGTTAATAAGATGGGCATGAGATATGTCGGAGATGAGACAATGAGAAGAGATTAAAGATTTACCCCGAGGCGACAGGTCTCGGTTTCTTCGTTTTGGGCACGCCAACCTTCTGCCTCTTCTGTGGCTGAGGAATGTCAGGCTGGGGCTTCACACCTCGCTTCCGGCCGGCACGTCCGCCGGTGGAAGGAGGTCCCTGGTTCAGAGGGGCGGCGTCGATAACAATTTCGTCCGGGATAGCTGAGGACGGCATTGGAAACTCGTAAGCAATGGGTGTTTCTGGAAAAGCATACGCAAGTGGCATCGGGTCATAGTACAGCAGGATCTCCTCGTCAGAATCTATCTCACCCCGGTCTTGAGTATAATGCCGGGATGAAGAGCCCTTACCCATGGCAGCTGCAGCACGGGTGCTCCTGGGAAGCTTATCCCAATGATCCGGATCTTCAACATCCGCAACAGTGCGGTCCGCCGCGATCTTGATCCGGGAGTTCTCCATGGCTTGGAAGCTGAATTTCTGTATAAACAGCAAAGTCAAGTATTCAGACAAGGAAATATGCCAGTGGAAGAGGTATGTCGGATCAATATGATATGTGTCGGCAAACAGACATGTGTCGGCTTAAGTATCTATGTGCCGGACATGGACTTTATGTATCGGATAAGATGGTTTACCGTTGGGGCGGGCCTATCCCGGCTGTACGGTTCTAGCCCCCAGGCAAAAGTGGCCTGAGAGGACTTGCAGACATCCTTAATCCGGCGCAGAATGTCGGCCGGAGTCAGCTCGTGTGTGGAGTGCCGGGTGGGGTCCATTGGCCCGCTCATCTGGCAGATCTTGTGCGACCGGCGCTACAGAGGGGAGACGCGCCGGCTTATATAGCAGGCCACCAGGTCTTGAGGAGTAAGACCGGCATCCCGGAGCTCGCCCTTAACCCGGTGAAGCGCATTCACCGGCATCACCGAGTTCTTCGGGTTGTAGGTCCAGTTAGTCATAGCCAAGGGTGGCTCGTCCACAAATGGCGGCAAGTTGAGCAGATCCTCGTCGGTGGTATTCTTAACGTAGAAGAAGCTTTTCTGCCACTTCTTGCAAGATTCTAGGAGCTCCACCTTGGGGAAGTCCGAGCCCTTTCGGGACATGATGGTGGCCGCGCCACAGAGGGTCATGGGGCGGTCCTTCTTTTCCTGAGCCGTCTCCGGCGGGTCATCCTTGCTCCGGGGCGGCTCCTGGACCACTTGCTTCCGCAGTTGGAAGTATTTCGCCCAGCCTTGGGTTAGGGGCTCGATGCCGGCATAGCCCTCGCAAAAAGCAGCGTAGGCGGAGAGGATCATCACGGCGTTGGCCGGAATATGATGAGGTTGTAGGTCGTAGGTGTTGAGGAAGTCCCGGAAGAAGTCCGACACCGGCAGACCAAAGCCCCGCTCGAAGTGGGCGATGAAGACGACGCGTTCGCCGGGTTCAGGTGCCGGCACAGTTTCTCCCGCTGGTAGCCGGCATGCTACGCCCTCCGGGACTCTCCTGGTGGAGGTTACCCAGGATATGTCGGCGGTGAAAGAGCGGCGGCGGCAAGTGTGCAGAGGAAGATCCAATCTCCCTGCAATGCTGCGGGGAGAAGAGGCGGCGGCGGCGTCGTCGACAATGACGCCGGGTGTCGGCGAGCGGATGCGCCGGCGTGCAGGTGGGCGACGGCGGCGGAACTTTCTCTCTGTCCGCGGTCCGGCGGCGAAGCGCGAGCAGCAGGAGAGCAGAAGAGGAAGAAGGCACTGTGGCGGGGGTAAAAGAGCAAGTTTTACCCCCACCCCATATTTATACCGAAGAGGCAGGGTCGTGGGGATCGTGGGAGTGTTCCACTCCCCCGACCGTTTCTGCGGCGAGCTGCCACGTGGCGGCACGGAGTGGGGGGCGGTTCCTGTAACGTGCCATGACGCAATATGGCAAGAAGTAACTGCTGCACTGTGAACCGTCACATCGTGGGTGACTGTTCGAGGTGGCAGGGCAGTTACAAGTTTCGATGCAAAGCTGTCAGGCATGGCTTCTCGAGGAAGACTCGTCTATATGACGGATTAATTGCCCGATGTATATGTTCTGTCCGGAATACCCTCGGGACCGGCCGGAATAAGTTCTGGAACAGGAACAGAGGCCGGGATATGTGCAGATGTGCCGGCATATAATCTGATCGCCGGGGCATTAAAAAAAGGTATGTTGAACCTGTCAAGGCTCCACAGTTATGACTGGGAACCTCGGCAGCTTCGGGGACTAGTGTCGGGGGGATGACCCCCGGTAGGGTCAAGAGAGTAGAAAGACACAAGGTCTATGATTGACTTTATGCCGGGTTATCAAGGAAGGGCCTGGCCGGCATATAATGTGTATCCCGGCTGATACTTGGATATGCCGGCATAGCCGGAATACTTATAAAAGTGTGCCGGCATATACTTAGATATGCCGGCCTAACCATTTGGTGTGTTGTGCAGGAGCAGGGGAGGCCGGATTACCCGACCCTCGTTGGTCGTTGGTCCGGCATATATGTCCTGGGTATGGCCAACGGTCATATCCGGGATACTTAAGTCAACCAAGGTGTCACATCCCTACAATCAAGGAAGAAAACATCCAAGCATGGTAGCAGAGTAAGATGGCAGGGTGCACAGTGGAGGTTACCTACCCTCACTGTGCACAAGTACAGAGCTCACCTCACAGAGGTAAGGTCACAGTTCAAGAGGTACAAGGTACAGGGATACCAAGTCCCATCGAGAGCAATCAGGGAGGAAGTCATGGGCGTCTGCCCTCGACAGCAAGTCCTGTTTGGAGTGTAGTTGGTGTCTCCTGGTCTTCTATGACCGTTGTAACCCTGGCCACCACTATATAAGGTGGCACAGGGAGTCCTAGCAGAGGGTCGAAGTTGGGTTGGTCACTCTGTGTTCCTGCACTTAGCAGTTCATCTTCCTTCTCTAGCAGAGAGCTGGGAAGCACCATTGTTGTGTACTACATCGACCCAAATATACAATCAGTAGAGCAGGAGTAGGGGTGTTATCTCCTTACGAGAGCCCCGAACCTGGGTAGATCAGTGTCTCTTTCTGTCGTGCTTTTTAGCTCGTTCCCCTCTCCCAAATCCTCCAGCATCTAGTTCGGCCCCCATTTAAGCCATCCTATGGCATATGTTGTTTCACCACGACGACACAAAGTTTTCTTCACTGATTTTACCTTTGTTATAAATATCAAATCCCACTGATTTTGAAGAAACAGAGAATCTGAAGGAGCGATCACGCAGAAGCTTCACTTTGAAATTGGCAGCAGATCCACCATAGCACGCTTGTAACACAAGACCAACCGTGTGAATATCCAAATTGAATTTGGCACGACCAAATGAAATGACCAGAAGAAAATCCCTTGCACCATGAGAACCAATGCAATTCACCGAATGACCAAAAACCTTTTTTGCATTAGCTTCAAACGCAATACCACGAGAGAAGTTTAAACCAGGAGCCAAAGAAGGAGCTAAAATAGGCTGGTCATCCAAGAGAATCTCTTCACCAACATGTGCACAATGGCAGGGAAAGGAGATGATCGTACCAGATTGAATAATCTCCCCATCTTCAGCACGAATGCGATCCACCAATCTTTCCTCTTTGGACAGAAGGAGGATGCTAGCATCTTGATTTTTCAGAACCAAGAATCCAGCATGAGATCTTGAGAAAATGGAATCAAAAGAAGCCCAGAAAGTGACACGCCAACGTTGCACCAAGGAGGAGGAGGCCATGCCCACCGGCAGGCAGCCGCCCACGGCGAGGGAAGGGAAGGAAGCCCCTAGATCGCCATGGTCGCCTCTCTCGCCCAATCGCCTATTGCTCTACTTTTTGGGAGATCCTATTGATGCTTAGGTGAATGTGGCAACAGACAGTCCTTGTGCGTGGTGAATGACCAGCCCGTTGGGAACCCCAAGAGGAAGGTATGATGAGTGCAGCGGCTAGTTTTCCCTGTTAAGAAACCAAGGTTTAATGTCGATCTTGAAGAAGAGAGACGGTGACGACTGAAGGTGTTTGTGGAACTGCACACACACAGACAAATACTTTGTCCCCAACTTGCGATGAGGTTGTCAATCTCACCGGTTTGCTTGAAACAAAGGTTATGAGTGTATCGAGTGGAAAACAATAGTAATATGCGAGTAAAGTAAACAATGCGGGAAAAGTAAACAGGTGATTGCAATATGATTAAAATAGGACCGGGGTCCACAGTTCACTAGTGGTGTCTCTCCATAGATAAAATAACATGCTGGGTAAACAAATTACAGTTGGGCAATTGATAGAATAAAGATAACGTGATATGTCAAGAAGATCACTATGAGATTTACTCTGGGCATTACAACAAAATACATAGACCGCCATCCAACTGCATCTATGACTAATAATCCACCCTCGGGGATATCATCCGAACACCCCAAAAGTATTAAGTTGCGAACAACAGATAATTGCATTAAGCAAAGTGTGTAATGTAAACAAAGCATATGCCCTTGAGCATATGAATGTTGTTTTCTCCCTAGTAGCAACAGCACCCACCAAGGTTTCTATCCGGGAAGGCTACCTATCGAGCAAACCTGGGTCCTCATACTCGCCAGATAGCTACTCAAGGAGACCCTCCAAGGTACGAATAATTCAGTAAGCAACTATATCATCGGAAAAACCACACAACAACGGACTATCATTAGAGCTCAAATAAAATAACACATGTGGGACAACCATCTATGGTATGTACAGCTAGCCTAGCAGAATTTCCTATACACAGCAACTACCTTAGGTCGTCATCCAGTGAAATAAGCTGACTACACTAAACCTCTGGAGCAGCAACTATCGGCAAGATAGCTACTAGCATGCAAGATCAACATAGAGATAACAAAAGATATAATTCAGTACAGCAACTTAATCATAAACACCAATATTCATCGGATCCCAACAAACCAACATCATAGAATTACATAACGGTGATCTCAATCATGTAGGGCAGCTCATGAGATCTAAACATGAAGCACATGGTGGAGAGGACAACCATCTAGCTACTGCTATGGACCCATAGTCCAAGGTAGACTACTCACTCATCGCTCCGGAGGCAATCATGGCGATGAAGGAGACCTCCGGTGGCGATTCCCCTCTCCGGCAGGGTGCCGAGAAGAGCTTCTGGACCCTCCCGATCTTCGGGTCGACGGCGGCGGCGGATCGCGATGTATTCTGGAAAACTGATCGGGCCCTTAGGTTTTTCTCATCAGGGGGTATATGTAGGCGAAAGAGAGCTGTCAGAGGAGGGACCACGGCCCCTCACGTGGGCCCGGCGCGGCCAGGGGGGTGGCCGCGCCGCCCCTGTGTGTGGGGGCCACGTGGCCCCCCTCCGTCAGGTCTTCGGATGTTTGGGAGCTTCCCCGTGATATATGACTTCAGGAACTTGTTTCATCCAATTCCGAGAATATTTCCTGTGTATCACTTCTGAAACACAAAAACAGCAGAAAACAGGAAACTGGCACTGTGGCACTTCATTAATAGGTTAGTTCCGGAAAATGCATAAAAGTACCACTAAGTGTAACGAAACAATAGGCAAATGGTGTAAAAACAAGCATGGAGCATCAAAAATTATAGATACGTTTGAGACGTATCAAGCATCCCCAAGCTTAACTCCTGCTCGTCCTCGAGTAGGTAAGTGATAACAAAAAGAATAATTTTTGAGGTGACATGCACCTACACAATCTTGATCATATATGTAAGCATTGGTGAGCTGGGATCAATAGAACTTAAAACATGGGCATGAAAGATATAATTATGACAATAAGAACTTAGCAACCATGTTGTAAACATGCAAATGAACACAAACAAAAGATCATGAAAATGAAACAATGAAAGTCAAACGTGTGTTCAAATCATAAGGAAAAACATACAAATGGTTTTCAGCTTGTCCTTCAAAGAGAGCAAAACATAAATGCATAGGACACCTCAAAGTTTAAGAGGGCGACTAGATACAAATAATTTAAGAACAAGTGAAACCAACAATATGAGTCAATCAATGAACCTTGGGACAATGCATATCACACTAAGAATGACAACTATGCTCTCTTAATGGTGCATAAAGAAAGAAGGTGGTGACTCAACATAAAAGTAAAAGAAAGGCCCTTCGCGGAGGGAAGCAGTGATTGCAAGTTTTATAACCTTCAAAAATTATGGTACTTACCGGCTTTGAGCTCTCATTGCCCCCATCATAAGCATCTTGAATGGTTAAAGTTAATGCGAGAACAATTATGATACATATGCTTGACAAATCATAAGTTGAAAACCTCGTGTCCCGTGAATACGAGTACCCAAACCATGCTAATTTACTTAGAGTCCCAAGCAAGGCTCTTGTCATTGTAAGTATATGCATATCATTGAGAACCGCCAATGGGGTACCTCCGTGCCCGATGACATGGAACAAGCCCACACCAAAATGACAGGACAAGCAGACGATGAACACCTCGACATCTCTTTTATTTGCTATATTGTTTAGCTTTTTATTGTGAGATGCGTCGTCGAATGTTCACCATGGGTATGCTGCAAATTTCCACCATGAATTATGCATGGCTTAGATTGGCGGCCCGGCATTTCCCTAACACATATAAAAACTCCATGATCCTCACAAGATTCCCAATTCATTTCACATAGCGGGCATCCATAAACAAAAGATCACAATATCAACTCAAATAAGAAGTGCAATGTTGAAAGCTTGCCCCATGACGGCATGGCTGGGCTAGAATCCAACTTACAACTTGCAAGCATAACAACTCAGCATAAGAGACCACAATGTCAAATTTTTAAGAATAGGAAAAAGTAAAGTGTGCCTTCCGGTTCGTGAGAGCTTTACTGACCGAATTTCGCATAACACTGGTAAGAGTTTAATTTGAAGAGAATATAAAAGCAAGTCAAATTTACTTGGAATAGCAATTGCTAGTAGGTATGTATGGTGGACACTTTGGAAAACTTTGGCTTTTAGGAGTTGGATGCACGAGTAGAGCTCATACTCAGTACAAGGCGAGGGCTACCAAAAGACTGGGAGCGACCAACTAAGAGAGCAATAATGGCCATAATCATGCAAAGCGACAAAGCGACATTAAAAGAAGCATACGATGGCATCAAAAGTCAAAAAATAAATGATCATGAAGGCTATTGGCGACTTTGTAAGAGTCTAACATGTGTGAGCATGCGCTAAGTCAACCCAAATAAAGCATCAAGGAGAAAACTAAAATAATGCTTCCATACAATAAAAACAACGCATGATTTTTTTCAAAGGCTCATTAAGCAATCTCAGTTATTTGAGACAAGTCATGCTATAGAAAAACCACTAAGCATACTATCAAAAAGACATCAAGCATGACATGAAAAAGCCTAAGTCGCAGTCTACACAAGCTCCTTCTTGTACCACTATTTTGCACAAAGCTTTTTCTCTTTTCCAACACCATTTGAAATTTTTATAAACACCTCTTTTGATGAAAACCAATAAAGATCAAAGGCAAAAATACACCTTGATAAAAAGATATGACAAGATCTGAACGCAAATCAAGGCGAAAACGAAAACCAAAAGCAGTAGCAGAAAAAGATGAACGCTCGATTTTAAATAAGAGTGAGAACTAGAGCGTTCTTTGCAAATGAAAACGAGTATATCTCCTCCAAAGGAAATTTGTTGGGGTCCAACCATTTATTGCAGCAAACAAACAAACTAAACCAACTAAGAAAACTAAAACAACTGACGCTCCAAGAAAAACACATAGTGCATGAAGCAATAAAAATATAGTGTTTTGAAAGGTGACCTGATTTTTGCCGATGAAGAAGGGGTGCCTCGGGGGCATCCCCAAGCTTTGACGCTTGTACTTCTTGGATATTTCTTGGGGTGATGGGCATCCCCAAGCTTGAGCTTTTGTCCATTCTTCAACTCATCTCATCATTCTCCAATCCCTACACTTGAAAACTTCCTTCATACAAAACTAAACACAATTCTATTAGCAACATTAGTGTAAGCACAAAATATATTAAACCTCTTTTAGCTTCAGGTTTCAACCCAAAACCACCACATATAAGGTATATACTACTGTAGAAACTTCCACAAGAGTTCCATGATCAAAAAGAACTCAAAAGAAAGCGATAAAGTGGCAAAAACAAATATTGGCAGAAATCTGTCAAAACTAGACAGCTGACAAAGGTCGAATTTTTGAGGGATTTTCCGTTGCTCAAATCAAAAAGTGTTAAACTAACGAAAGTTTGGATATAACCTGGGGCATAAGCACAAGAAATTTCAGGTCCAAAAGATATACAGTGAATTTATACGAATTTTTACGGTGCAGCACCAAAAACAGTTTCAGGACAGCAATAACCCCAAATCTTTACCTCACTCAAATTAGAGGCTTCTCTTGGCACAAAAACGAAATAAACAAGATAAGGAGCGGTCATTACAGTAGTAATGACTTCCAAGACTCAAATAAAAGAAAAAGTACTGAAAAGTAAACAATGGGTTATCTCCCAAGAGTGCTTTTCTTTAACGCCTTTGAGCTAGGCGCAGAAAAGTGCGAATCAAGTAATATCAAATGAAGTACTAGGATCCATAGGAACAAAGAAATGAATACTATCCAATTGAGGTTTTGAGTACCCCTTGTAGTCACGCCTTGGTACACTATTTTCATCAAAAAGATTTTCAGGGCAAATCCAACTAAAATTTGTTTCCAAGGCATCATGAATTCCTACAAGTTTACAAGGTATTGGCATTCTAGAATCTTCGTTGGGTGTACCAACAATTTCAATGGGCGAGCCAAGCTTATTAAACTTCTTAAAAACTTTCCAAGCCTCAATTGCAACATCTCTAAATTCTGTGCGCAAGGTTTCTAAAATAAAAGCTTTCTTTTCGGGATCCTCAATTTCATGAAGCTTAAGGAACATGTATTGCATAGAAGAATTAAGACTAGCAAACCTAGCTTCTAACATGTGAACTAAATGAGCAGAAGCAACTTCATAGCTAGGAGCTAGCTCAACCAAAGATTTTTCCTCATCTTCCTCATGCATACTAATGTGATTAAAGAACTCCTCAATGTTACTTTTGCCAATAATAGAACCGCTGCCTACTGAGAGGTCCTCCAGAACGAACTTAGGGATAGACATGATAAACTAAAGTAAAGAAATAACAACTACCAAGGATTCTAAATTTTTTGGGTTTTTGATATAAAAAGCAATGCAGGTAAAATAAAATAAAGTAAAGCAAAACAAATAACAAAGTAAAGAATGTGTGTGCGAAGAACTCCCCTCGCAGAAGTCTTCTCTCTTCCCCGGCAACGGCGCCAGAAAAGTAGCTGATGCTTTAGGTGAATGTGGCAACAGACAGTCCTTGTGCGTGGTGAATGACCAGCCCGTTGGGAACCCCAAGAGGAAGGTATGATGAGTGCAGCGGCTAGTTTTCCCTTTGTTAAGAAACCAAGGTTTAATGTCGATCTTGAAGAAGAGAGACGGTGACGACTGAAGGTGTTTGTGGAATCTGCACACACACAGACAAATACTTTGTCCCCAACTTGCGATGAGGTTGTCAATCTCACCGGTTTGCTTGAAACAAAGGTTATGAGTGTATCGAGTGGAAAACAATAGTAATATGCGAGTAAAGTAAACAATGCGGGAAAAGTAAACAGGTGATTGCAATATGATTAAAATAGGACCGGGGTCCATAGTTCACTAGTGGTGTCTCTCCATAGATAAAATAACATGCTGGGTAAACAAATTACAGTTGGGCAATTGATAGAATAAAGATAACGTGATATGTCAAGAAGATCACTATGAGATTTACTCTGGGCATTACAACAAAATACATAGACCGCCATCCAACTGCATCTATGACTAATAATCCACCCTCGGGGATATCATCCGAACACCCCAAAAGTATTAAGTTGCGAACAATAGATAATTGCATTAAGCAAAGTGTGTAATGTAAACAAAGCATATGCCCTTGAGCATATGAATGTTGTTTTCTCCCTAGTAGCAACAGCACATCTACCACCTTAGAGGTTTCTGTCACTCCCCCAGGTGAAATAGAGACATGAACCCACTATCGAGCATAAATACCCCCTCTTGGAGTCACTAGCAACTACTCGGCCAAGATAGCTACTAACAACGGAGAGCATGCAAGATCATAAACAACATAGAGATAACAAAAGATATAATTCAGTACAGCAACTTAATCATAAACACCAATATTCATCGGATCCCAACAAACCAACATCATAGAATTACATAACGGTGATCTCAATCATGTAGGGCAGCTCATGAGATCTAAACATGAAGCACATGGTGGAGAGGACAACCATCTAGCTACTGCTATGGACCCATATTCCAAGGTAGACTACTCACTCATCGCTCTGGAGGCAATCATGGCGATGAAGGAGACCTCCGGTGGCGATTCCCCTCTCCGGCAGGGTGCCGGGAAGAGCTTCTGGACCCTCCCGATCTTTGGGTCGACGGCGGCGGCGGATCGCGATGTATTCTGGAAAACTGATCGGGCCCTTAGGTTTTTCTCGTCAGGGGGTATATGTAGGCGAAAGAGAGCTGTCAGAGGAGGGACCACGGCCCCTCACGTGGGCCCGGCGCGGCCAGGGGGGTGGCCGCGCCGCCCCTGTGTGTGGGGGCCACGTGGCCCCCCTCCGTCAGGTCTTTGGATGTTTGGGAGCTTCCCCGTGATATATGACTTCAGGAACTTGTTTCGTCCAATTCCGAGAATATTTCCTGTGTATCACTTCTGAAACACAAAAACAGCAGAAAACAGGAAACTGGCACTGTGGCACTTCGTTAATAGGTTAGTTCCGGAAAATGCATAAAAGTACCACTAAGTGTAACGAAACAATAGGCAAATGGTGTAAAAACAAGCATGGAGCATCAAAAATTATAGATACGTTTGAGACGTATCACCTATCTAATCATGTGAACTACAGATGTCATGGGCCCAATGGAGATCGCCGGTCGAGCTTTCCAGAACTCGTGAACAACCATTTCATTTAGGACCAGCAACAAGTATATCGCCGCCTTTGCGCGCGCATAACCCTAGGACCGCCTCCATATTCAAGCAAATCTAGCATGCCCTCACGTCGGTGGTCAAATCAGCGGAGGAGAAGGTTGCCGCAATGCTGAACGCCCACATCAACAACCTAGAATGGGCACAGAAGGCCCTTATTGGCCCCTAAACTTAGATCAAACCCACCGCCACTGCCGGAGTTACAGCGCCATGCAGGCATCGCGCCTCCCACCTCCGCTTTGCTTCTCCGGCTCGCACTAGGCCTTGGCCACTAGGGCCACGCCATCTTGCACCGCTGCCGATGCCCCATCGTCGCCGATGCTTTATCGCTGCCCAAGAAGCATGGAGATGATGCCCTCACTACCCTCTCATAGATGTGAAAGGCAGCCCCACCACCGCTGGCACATACCGGGGAGGGGGTGGATAGCGGGATCCGAGTGGGGTACCTCCGGAGCCGGAAGGACGGGAGCAACCCGAGAGGAGCCTTTTTGATCTTGCAAATAGATAACACATGCTAAAGTTTGAGAATATATCAATATTGTACTAGTTTGGTCAGTTTTGTGTGTGTATATACTCCCTCTATAACAAAATATGTTGCCTATTGTTTTTTGGCAAACTCATAAAATTTGATCAAGTATATAGCAAAAAATATCAACATCCACAATATCAAATTAAATTTATATAATATGAAAGTATATTTCATGATGATTCTATTAATATTGAGTTGGTATTATAAAGTTAAAATGTTTTACTATATATTTGATCAAACTTAAAAAAAATTGACTTTAACCAAAAATTGTATGCAACATAATTTGCTACAGAGGGAGTATGTGACGAGCATGATGGCTAGGCCTAGTAGGACTTGGATTGGAGGTGAGGTAATAGTTGTGTGTGATAAGGGGGCAAATGGCTAGAGAGAAGGATGAGAGGAGGCGTAACTTTTTGCTTGCTTTATTGATGAACGAGGGGTGGACTTATATGTCCAATTACAAGTTGCGGTATTTGGAAGTGGCAGGGAAACCTTCTTCGGGACAAAACCTTTCCACTTTCCAAAGAACGATGATAGTACAGCAAGCAATATGTATCCACGTAGATCCTAGACTTCTAGTGGAGCAAAGCTTGGTGTGGGTCTGGCGCAGACCTCCTCCCATGCTGAAACTTGTTCTCCCAAATGACATCTCCCCCTCCTCCATGTTGGAACACCGGATTGTTGTGAGAAACTTTGACATGATCATGCGTGAAACGGCTATCGTTCGAGCATGCGCCTTTGTGCGAGAAGGTGCAGATCTGAGCAAACAAACATCATCACACAACAGCAATTAACATTACAAGGTCAATATCAACGATGAAAAATACATCCACAAGGCCAAAACCGATGCATATTAATGAATGAAACATTACGTCTTTTGCTTGGTCACCCGAGTGGTGCGACAGCTGCGAGTTCTCTCCTTCCAAGCAAGCTCTATTCATGGAGAACTTGCAGAGAACCCTGAAAGGGGATGCAAAGAAGCAAGAGAAATGTAAGCAAGTAGCTAGCACGAAACTGAGATTTACATGAACAAAGAAGTGGCATGTTACCTCGCGGCGGACATGGTTGAATTCGTGGACGAGGAGATGGATGAGTGTTTCACGATGGACTCCAACACTGCCTATTCACACAAGCATCATTCATATAAATAACGACGGGTTCCCCCTTAGGTGCGGTGGAGACCGCCACTGGTGACGAGGATGACGTTGACAACGCCGGCAATAATCGCGCACGTGCCACAGTCCCAGTGAGTCTCAGCGGTGGATGGTTTTGATACATGGTAAGAAAGACAACATTATCTTCTCCAAGGGGCTCTCTACACACACTTGTAATTTCTTCGCTACAGCCCCCACCACCGTGATAGGCACCTGCAAGGGAACCAAAAATATCTCCTCAATCGTGTGGCTACAACCTGCTTGAGGAGACGTACGTGAGGCACGGAGCGTTTGGCCGGCCATGGTTGCTTTCTTATGCTGAAACTGTCACCTTCCACGTCACCATCTTTTGTAATTTGTTACCATATATAGGTGGATGTCGTTGCATATATATACACTGATATTTTTTTTGGAATACTATTTTTTGTTGGGTACACGTAAGAGTGTTAGATGTCTACGTGCCAGCTAGCTAGTTGGGTACAATGAGTGCGTACCAAGCTTGTAGAAATCCCTACTGATCAAGCAGGGCAACGGTTTATGCAAATCGTTCCAAAACATTGTATAGGAGAATCTTGGAAAATAGTAGTAGGAATTAATTGACATGAAATTATAGTCGGAAGGGATATGGCTCTATCGGCAGCAGTTTGTAAATGTGAACTTAAATGAAACTAATGTTAAGCGTAATTTGTAGTTAGTCGGAATGGATATGCATGGCTTTGTGGGCTATATATTTATAAACTGCGCTAATTAGATGGTCCTTCAACTACAAATTACAGAAATTCATTCTATATACATTCCTTCTATATACATTCGAACCACTCTTGGTCATATTTCTTTTTATAGAGAAATAGAGGAAGCCATACAAGGATTTAGTCAGGCCTATTCATACACTATCTAAACAAAGAAGTTAGATTCGGTGATGCCCCTCCCCTTTCGGGGGGCATTCCGATTTCCCTAGTATCATCATTTTTGCCGTGCGAATTCAGATTGAGATTAAGGAGAAGTTAATTAAATTTTCGAATCACTGACTCAGGCCCATTCTCGAATCCTACTCAGCAATTGTCGAATCCTACTCAGCCGAAAAGGGGGTACTTCTGTATGGCAGAACGGGCCAATCTGGTCTTTCATAATAAAGAGATAGACGGAACTGGTATGAAGTCTTCTTTCATAATAAAAAGGCAGCCCAGTAGACGGGGAGTTATGACCACGCTCTCGCTCTCGCTCTCCGCCCTCCACCCATCGCCACCACCGCGATCCTTCCGCCACCACCCACCGCGCCCGAGTTGTTTCCCATCCCTCTCCTCGACCTCCCCTCAGTCGCGTGGCAATGGCGGAGCCAAGGAGATCCGGGGAGTCAAGCTTGCGGGGTCAGGAAGGGGATCGGCGTCAAGCAGTGGTGGATCTGGAGCTACAGGAGCGGCTGAGGTACAAGATCGACTTCCTGTATTTTCAATTGGCGTCGCCAGAGGACCAGATCATGATGGTGGAGCCGCTGGGGTGGCGGCCGGAGATCCCTCCGGTGGATCCACAGAGGTTGCTGCGGTTCCTTTGAGCCAGGCTTGCGTAAGGCGGGGCGGGCAAGGGGATACTGTGATTCTGAGGACAGAGGAGGATTGCGGTGGCAGGGCGTCTCGGGTAGAGCCCGGCGTGGGCACGGGCGCTGTCGAGGTCGATGTCACTGCCGGCGAGGCAGAGGATAAGATTCTCGGGTGTATGGGTGCTTGTCGGGGACTGATTTTGGATAACAAAGCATCAGCAGCAAGGTATGGCAGTTCTGAGTCAAATCTCTTCGATTGATTTTGTTCCGTCAATCCGCTGGGGAACAGACTTCAGGGTGTTGTTCACCCGTGCCGGTGGCACTGTGGATTCACGGGAGTACTGATGGGGAGAGATAAAGAGGAGGAGGATGGGCGTACGGCTCGTCTTCTTCACCATGCGTCTGCTAGCTCTCGAGAGTGTGTTCATGGGGAAATGGAGTCAGAGAAAAGGAGCTCTGAGAACCTTTCCTCCATCAACGCAAGGGCCACAGCTGAGCTATCAGGAGGAGGTGGAGAGGGAGGCTGCTCAGGTGCGGGATGCCATGGAGGGGATTCAGACTCTGGGGGAAGGGGTGGTGTTGACACCGATCATGTCGTTGGCGGCACCTCGGAGATCATAGAATTTGTCTTCAAGGGAACCTGCTCCGACGCCAAGAGTAGCACAGAAGAGATTCAGAAAAGCTCTGAGGGATTTGTCGGCTGCTTCTATTCTAGTGGGAATGCAGAGAGGACTGAGGAAGATGATGAACAGTGTCAAGGCCAAGAGAAAGTGACAGGTATGGACTGTATCAACAACAGTGATGATGGTTCTGATGATTTGCTTTCTCACAGTCAGAAGTTTAACAAGTTAGGTTCTATTGGTGGGAAATTCTGGGTGCTATGTGATGAGGAAGAGGATTCTGATTCTACCATTGAGGTGCAGTCACTCCCTTCTTTGTCACCAGGTCTTTCTGTCACAATTACAGATGTAATTGATGAAGGTGGATGGAGTGTTCCAGTAAGCAGAAAGAAAAAGATGATTCAGAGTAGAAGGACAAAGCAAAAACTGCCGTTGGTGGTGGATGGTTGCTGGAGAAGACCCACTCGCAGATGGATTGATTTGGGGAGTGCAGTCAAGGACCACAGGCCGCCAAAGACACATTGATTGATTCTAGCTCGCGAGGTAGATTAACGAGGAATGAAATTTGGTAGTGCGATGAGCTATTGAACAAATAAAAAATTTGGTTGCACTCACATTCTTTGTCATGGTCGAAGAAGGCCATGTTGCAAAAGTAAAAGAACCTCGTATACAAGAAGCAATTGTGCTTGGGGTCGTATATGGTGAACTCGTGGCAGCGAACCGTGTGGAGAGCCCTCAGCGCCCTCTCCTCCAACTCCAACGCCCGCTTCTGCTCCGGTGTCATGAGCTTCTTCTTTGTTTTCTTGCCTTGTGGAGGCCTGATACCGAACATGGCTCGGATCTGTGTGGGTGACTTACCGCGGATCATGTCGGCGACTATGTGGCAGGTAAGGTCTAGTAGGCCTTGGTTCCCAAGAGATTCTGTGGCGAGGACGAGGTCGAAGAGGGTTGCGTGGTCGAGGTCGCGGGCGAACTTGGCGGCGTCCCAGCGGCCGGCGGCGGGATCAGAGGCTTGCCGGTTAGAGTAGTGGATAACCCTGAAGAGGATGTCGGATCGGACGGAGAGATGGACGAGTGAGTAGCCATTGCTGCTTCGGGCCGCTCCGCCGTAGGCGCGGTCGAGCCAGTGGTGGTGCCTGATGCCGTCCTCGACCTTGGTGCCGTACCGGCGCGCCTCTGCCTTGGGTACCAGCAGCTCCACGCCGTCCGTGCTCCGTAGCGCCACCACCCCCCTCATCCAGTCCTTGGCCGCTAATCCCATGGCTTGCTTCCTCTTTTCCTTCTTCTTCTTGTGTCGTCGTCGCAAGTTACCCATGGCAATGGATGCATGGTGTCGTCGGGAGTTTGTGGTGGATCGATCGGCTTCACCTCCTATACTAGTACAAGTCGATCGGTTTGTGGTGTTTATAAGTAGCTAACCCGTGCTGTGAAAGGCAAGACCGGTGTCATCTACAATTCTGATTCCAAATTCTTGACGGAAAAGGTCCGTACGTATACTTTCCAATTTCATATCTATCCTTGAATATATCCTTCCGTCATGTGCTACTATTCTTACGGTCCGGAGGAGTATGTTTCGTACACGGGCGCCCGCGTGTCCAAGCCAGGTTGCCGTGTCCAACTCAGTGGTGCCTCAGCTGCAGGCCGGTATCTAGCACGTACGAAAGTCAGTTTCTCTATACTTGCGTTGCTTGTTGGGCTTAATTCGTGTAGCCACCGCAAAGATTGCAGCGGACTAGAAGACACACAAAGATTGCGGGAGCTAGTATATACTCCCTCCGTTTTAAAATATAAGATGTTTTAGGTTTGTGAAGCAAATATAATTAGACACCTTTTAGTGTGTATATTCGAGTGTACCTACGCACTAAAAGATGTTTAGATATATTTGCTTTACAAAGCTAAAACATCTTATATTTTGAAACGGAGGGAGTAAGTATCATGCACGATCGCGGTCGCGGTCGCCTTGAATTCCTCGTCGGGTACGTAGCGATTTATTTAAACGTATTAGCTGGCTGCCATTTTTTTTTTGGACGAGACGGCCAGACGGGTCGCCAAGGACCCCGACACCTGCTGCTTTTATATTAAAAAAAATAAGACCCCAGAGTGAAATTGTTTGGACGGCCCTACACTCAAACTTGGAGACACGTTTTTGCTAGCTAATAGTCACATTCCACCTTTTCTGCGTATGCTTACGACAACATCCTTAATTCTCTTCTTCCAAACAAAGTTAATCTTTTACTATTGGTTTCGAGTTGGTGGTGAAGCCACCCACTCGACATACATCATGTAAGTGACGAAAATACCCCTTACATATCCCTTAAATATTATAGGGACATTAATACAGAGATATAATTAAGGAAAAATCCGTTCCTCCTTACCTTTGATAGCGCTAATTACGGTATCACCAATCAATTCTTTCCATTGTTGACCGTCTCTCATGCCCCAATCTTTACGAAATCAGCGTGCAACACGGTTCTTGGTCCACCGTCAGGACCTGCTAAGTGCTAATGCCATCGGAAGAGATCGACTATGCCGGGGCATTGAGAGTGCGTGGCCGCCGCCAGTGATCACCACGTCCGTGTTGGGTGGTCGGTGTGTGCCGCCGCACAAGAAGGCAAACTCGCGCGAAGATTACTGCATCAGGGGTTCTCCATGCCGACCACAAGGATAGAGCTCCGCTGCGCCTTCTGTGAGTTAGGCGGGCTGGAAGCAATCTGCTCACGCCCGGTTCCATCGTAGCCTCTGTTCTCAACGAGTCCGCCGTCCTGCCCATCGCCAGCAATGATGCGCGCGCCCATAGATGCCGACAATCATTCAGCAGTCAGGCAGGATTAGCACGACAGGAAGGACGCCGTGGATGCGCTGCCAATCGTGAGATACGCGTCCACAAGCGTAGGCCTCGTTTCTGTTAGCTGGATGCTGAATCTGATCTAAACGTTCTGGTAGGTTGATCCAGTCCAGCATCTCCGGCTCTTTTGATAGGTCATATAGCAGACTAATTTATATATTTTCTAAATTCTCAGCATGCAGTACAAAATCTGGTTAACTCCAGCAGATTCTATCCCAAGATTGTTCACGCAGCGGAGGACTGGATAAAACCAATGGCGATGATATGACTATTTGAAGCAGATCGGCCGGCATTTGAGTCAAGGACTTCGTTCATTAATCTTATTTTTAATTTGGTTGGAATCTGTTGGTTTGGGATGTATATTTATTTTGTTTTCCAATTCATTAATTCATTTCTTTCCATGGAAAATTCCATCATTCTGGGATACGAGCTTGGGCAATTAAAAAGTATGCGCAACTAATATAACATTTTCTTCATCTAATTTACTTTGGGAGTTGCTCATTACCTAATTAGTAGTACTCCATTCTTTTCTCAAGTCCTTAAACTAATTCTTGATTAACTAAGTCCCCTTCAAAAGCTTGACTCAAATTTTAAGAACAGCGGAAATCCCTTCTAGCTTGTGTTCTATTTTTGCTACTCACATCTGGAGTCTCAGGTTGGTCTACTAGCTAAACTTGCTACCAATTAAGCATATCAAGGATCATACTGCCTTCATTTACTATTATAAGATCAAAATACCTAAAATATCTTATAATAGTAAATAAAGGAAGTATTAAATTCGTTCGTGTAGCGTATTCCTTTCTCAGTGATATATAATGTTCTTTCTAAGTAAGAAAAGAGTAAGTAAAGAAATAAAAGGGTATTAGGTGGATGCAACTTTTAATAATTAAGTTAACAAGACACAAGTCTCCATGTTTTGCAAGGAAGTTATGAATCGTGGATTTCCCAAATTTGACAAGATAATTACACTTAACAACAGAGCGAAAGCTAGAACTGAGCTAATGTACACAAGCCTCGACCATTTGCAAGGTAGTGGCAGAAGATACTTGCAGCAGAGAAAATTGAAAGGTGATTATAGCGGAGTGGGAGATGCGAGGTAGACATTGAGTCAAAGTTCTCCATAAATTTTCTCACTATGCTTTATTTTTCTCACCGTGGCAACGCACGGGCATTCAGCTAGTTACTAGTACTATAGATCATTTCCTCTATTAGCGCGGAGATATTTGTGCCTTGCCGCGACTTTTCCAACATGTCTCAATATTTTTGGCGCAACCAATAATAAATAATTAAATAAAACTCTTGTAATCGAATGTAACTTTCTGAAAACCAAGTCAAGGCAATTTCGTACAACACCGTTTACATGTACACGCGTCATCCTTGGTCCACTATTTGAAAGACTATATTTTTCCCATACACAAAACCATCAAATATATTTGCATAACAAAGTCTAAGCACATCCTACTGTCGTCACCCGAATAGTGTCTAGCCATCCTAGAGTCACCGGTCCAGCCCACACCACGTCTTCTTTGATGACTAGTACTAGTAGTGAGTTGAGTTCACCTTTTTCACCTTTTGCACCTCATATACAGCCCGATGATTTTCCTCGCCCCACACACACAAGTCTTGCATGGTAGAGGACATGTCCCTCGTGCTCTCTTAGCAAAGCTCACCAACCGCGTCACGGCATCAGCCTTCGATTAACATCGAGTTCACAAAAGGAGTATGTTGACCCACCCTAGTGCGAAAAATTGGTTTACATTTCGATATGGATGTGCCTCCTCGATCCGACATGCCTCGTCTTCAAAGAATGGAATCGCACTTCCTAGATTGACCCCACAAGACGATCTGAACCGTCCTCACCCTAACCCATGCAACGGTCCCAACAACACAACAATGTTCCCACGCATCGTCGGACATACCGATATTTTTTTGCCACACCTAACCCCTCGATGTATTTCACATTAAAATTCTAAGGTGGGCAGAAGAATTTAGGCCCAAAATCAAGGGAGAATAAGTAACCTAGCAACCCCTTCACATCCATACGTTGAAATCAAAGCTCACGGATTGCCCCGCTGGACGTAATCTGAACCGTGAACGCAGAACCAATCCATCTCTCTGGCTGGCTCTTGCCGTCGACTCACCAGCCATGGTATCCACTGCTGTAATATGAAATCAAGATAGTCGATGGCCGTCCCTACCCAGCCCCCGGCCGCCTCCAATGTTGCCGCCGTGGACGCGGCCATGCTTGTAGAAACTCTACACCCCGCATCTAAAGGCCAAGGAGGGCTAGTCCGCAAGAGCTCGACCCGAACACCTACCGCCGCCATTTACATGTAGGAGGAGTGCCTTGATATCTAGGTCAATTTATTTTCCTCTGCGTGCGCGTGTTTCTCTTGTAGGTTGACAATTGTTTAATGAAGATGCAAAATTCCTCAAAGAAAATTCCATGCATGCTATATCCATATTCCCACTGAAATGATACTACTACCAAACCAATAATTAATTATTAGAGGTAGAAAAAGGAGATGAAAGAGATCACGTACCCAATTAATTAGGGGGAGGTGAAACACATCCAAACGCAAGTGTCACATAATCTCGATTGGTGCACCCTGATTTTTAATCGAGGAGTCTACATCCCAATTAATTAGGAGTAATTAGTGGGAATGGAGCAATGAAGCCACATTGCAAAAATAGTTGAAAAGGGAATTGCTTAAAGGATTAGTGGTAACGTACGGTACGCAGTCCGCGAAAAGCAGCATCTGTCGTGTCATGCAAAAAAAAGCAAAGCATTTGTTGTACGTAGGCTAGAGCCAGCTCAATCAGCAGTTCGCGACAAAAAATTGATTCGTACGTAGGCTAGAGCCAGCTCAATCTGCCGTGAAAATGAGTTGACTCAGCTTTTCGTGGGACCACTTCGCAGGAGCTCTCCGCGCGGACAAACTGATCGCTGGAGCGATCGATCGCGCAACAGGGAATTTGGAAGGATTCAGGGATAGATATGAAATTGGAAAGTATATGTACGGACCTTTTCCGTCAAGAATTTGGAATCTGAATTGTGGATGACACCGGTCTTGCCTTTCACAGCACGGGTTAGCAACGAGGTGAAGCCGATCGATCCACCACAAACTCCCGACGACACCATCCATCCATTGCCATGCATGGGTAACTTGCGACGACGACACAAGAAGAAGAAGGAGAAGAGGAAGCAAGCCATGACATTAGCGGCCAAGGACTGGATGAGGGGTGTGGTGGTGCTGCGGAGCACGGACGGCGTGGAGCTAGTGGTACCCAAGGCGGAGGCGCGCCGGTACGGCACCAAGGTCAAGGACGGCATCAGGCACCACCACTGGCTCGACCATCTCTCCGTCCGATCCGATGTCCTCTTCAGGGTTATCCACTACTCTAACCGGCAAGCCTCCGATCCCGGCGCCGGCAGCTGGGACGCCGCCAAGTTCGCCCGCGACCTCGACCACGCAACTCTCTTCGACCTCGTCCTCGCCGTGGAATCTCTTGGGAACCAAGGCCTACTCAACCTTACCTGCCACACAGTCGCCGACATGATCCGCGGCAAGTCACCCACATAGATCCGAGCCATGTTCGGCATCAGGTCTCCACAAGGCAAGAAAACAAAGAATAAGCTCATGACACCGGAGCAGAAGCGGGCGTTGGAGTTGGAGGAGAGGGCGCTGAGGGCTCTCCACACGGTTCGCTGCCACGAGTTCACCATATACGACCCCAAGCACAATTGCTTCTTGTATACTCGGTTCTTCTACTTTTGCAACATGGCCTTCTTCGACCACGACAAAGAATGTGAGTGCTACCAAATTTTTTATTTGTTCAATAGATCGTCGTACTACAAAATTTCATTCCTCGTTAATCTACCTCGCGAGCTAGATTTTTAGTTTCGACTATGATAATATGAATTAATGTTCTTTATATATTCGCAGCCGAGTTTGGTCGCGGACCCCCGCTTCATGAGGTACCTCTGCCGTTGAGTAAGTCCATCGTACATTCGGCCCTCAACTTCATCTCCATGAAGGTGTGTGAGTCGGATGTCGGCTTCCCCGTCAACGTGTTCGGTACCGTTATCGCCCGGGATCATATCGACTATAGATGTGTCTATCTCTTCAGGCGTGAAGAGGATGATTTCCAGACCATCACCTCGCCGGTACGCACCAGACAATTTCTTCCTATCTACCATGGACTCTTTGTTCATCCTTTGAACTTCTAGCTTGTTTCAAAACTTAACTATATCCTATAAATTGTCTTGTCAAACTCATCTAACTTGGATTATGTTTTGATCAGATTCTATTTGTCATAAAATCCTATGCATGCAGGATGATGAGTTAACATTGATGGATCCATCTCGAGGGCTTATTCCAGATGATAATGTTTTCTTGGAGTTCAATCTAAAGATCAAGTGTGATGGAGGTGAAGTCAAAGACTTCAGCAGAGGTGTAACTGAATTCAACTGTGCATGCCTCGATGATGAGGAGAGCATGACCGTGAGTCTAATAAGCTGGTTGAGTAGTGTGGAATTGTTGTGTTCAGATGTAACACATCCCCTCGAAGCCTCCATTTCAATCAACATTCTCAAAGGGACATGTGATCTCACAAGAGTAGCCGCTTGGACTACTAGTACTCAACATACCTATGATCGCATCATTCTATATGACAGTGGCGCAGCTACAAGCAATCAGACAACAATCGCATTATCTCGTCGTGTGGTAGTTGTTCCACTTGATGAAAAGCTAGTGCTCCATCTTGTTGTTGATGATGATGAAACCGAGGACCTTGTCCTCACTCTAGGACACTCCGATGATGAACAAAAGCATGTATGCAAGACGGGTTGCAGCGAAATGGAAGTGAAAGTTGCTTGGACAATTGTCCCGAAAAAAAAGGAAGAGATACAACAAGTGGGAGTATATTGGAAATCAGCACTTGTTACTATGACAGTAATGAATTGTTTTGTCTTGTCCCTTAAGTGGAGATTGATCTCTTCCAAAAGTAAAATCCCTATATCTCATGTCTTTATAGTACCTAACTAGCTAGATGTGTGAAGTTGTTCACAAAAAAATTGTTCATGGTTATATATAAACCACATGATGAATAAAAAGAATCATGCGATGTAGAATCCTAGTTTTAAGAGGAAATGTGTGATGATGCTGAGTTCACTATTGTTTATCCTTATATGTATGTATATATATATATATATATATATATATATATATATATATATATTCTTTGCAATTTGAATCTGCAAATTAAATAAGTTTTTGTCTAAGGTCATGGGCGTGTATCTCATCTGCTAGCCAGGTCTTAAGTGGTCAAGTTCTCCACGGCACGATTGCATAGACACATCCAAAGCACGACCGGATACCTTCCATTAAGACCATTTTTATATTAAAAAAGGTAGTATACCTTCCATGCAAAGATAGCTATTAGCCATGCATGTTATCTCGCTCAAACTTCATTGTCGGGAAATGCAGATAGCTAGAAGCGACATGGACACCTTGAATTCGCAGGTTTCAGCCTTTGTTTAAATTTACTACATTCTATAGCACATGTACGCAGCTTGCGGATGGAGGACATTGTTAAGCGATGGAGATGGATCACGTACAAGCATGTAGTATATGCTTTGCTTTGTGTTTTCGGTGAAATGTAGGCAGTTATAAATTAGCTTATAATTAGTGGATGTGGCGTTTTAGTTCTGGGATGTATATGGCTCCCTTTATTTGAATATGCATAATTGATGCTTTTATGAAAAGGGAGTCATCTTTTACCCCATGCATTGACATTTGAGACAACCAATTACCCTATTTTAAAGAAATTCCACCCACTTGTCCCATTTGGAAAAACTTGTGCAAGTTTTACCAATTTAATTAATTTCTTGGGAAACTTACCCCTTAAACTTCTACCATATTATGTTAGGTATGACTCGATATTTCATCCTGGCATATTTTGCCCCCGGAACCTTTGCCTCCTTGTCCTCACGATGACGAGGGCGATGAAGTGACATTCGAGTGTGGGGATGCAGGTTCATATGCCGCGTGACTGGCAAAAGAAGAGGTAGGTGCGTAATATGCTGTCGATGGTGCAGAGGAAGGCGATTAATAGTTGTCCAGAGAAAATACGCCTCCAATGTAGCATGGCATGTATATCTGACAGTCGGGTCCAACCTCACAGATCGGCAAAAGTGTATTAAAAGGTGTAAAAATTAGTACGTTTAAATAAAAGGGTAATCTAAAAAAATATGTAGAAGGAGTTGTTACCTATTTTAAATGGCAATGCCAAGCTATAGGTGGTAAAAAAACAAAATCACCGGGAGAAAAGTAGCACACGAGGGAAGGATAGATGTGAAATAGGAAAGTATCACGTGACGTACACGTACGGCCCTTTTCCCTCAAGTATTTGGAATCCGAATTGTAGAAGCAATCGGCCATGGTCTTTCACCACGGGATAGTTACTTAAGCACCACGAACCAAGGAGCTGAAGCCGACCGATCCTCCAGCCATCCAGCAGCCATGGGTCGTAACTTCCGATGATGACACATGAAGAAAAAGGAGAAGAGGAGGCGAGCCATGGCAAATGTTGAGGAGAAGAGGAGGCAAGCCATGGCAATTGTTGAGGACAAGACGAAGCAGATGGTGGTGCTGCAGAGCCAGGACTCGGTGGAGTTCCTGGTGTCCAAGGCGGAGGCGTGCCGGTACAGGACCAATCTCGAGATCAGCATCACCATGGGCCGCTACGACGACGCCTACGTACACAGCAGAAGCAGCTACAACATGTGCTACCCGCTCCTCAGCATCTTCGTCGACTCCGCCGTCCTCGCCAAGGTCATCTACTACTCCGACCGGCAAGCCTCGGATCCCGGCTGGGACGCCGCCGGGTTCGTCCGCGGCCTCGACCACGCCGCGCTCTTCAACCTCCTCCTCGCCGCAGAGAACCTCCAGAACAGAGGCCTGCTCGACCTCACCTGCAGCACCGTCAACGGCATGATCCGCGGCAAGTCGCCGGCAGAGATCAGAGCCATGTTCGGCATCAGGCCTCCAAAGCCCAAACATGGCAAGACAATTACAAAGATGCTCATGACACCAGAGCAGAAGCAGGCGTTGGAGCTGGAGGAGAGGGCGCTGAGGGCTCTCCACGCCGTTCGCTGCCACGAGTTCACCCTATACGACCCCAAGAAACATGGCTTCGTGTACACCCGGAATTTAGACGTTTACAACTTCGCCTTCTTCGATCACTGCAAAGAATGTGAGTGCTAGTACTAAATATTTCATTCGTTCAATTAATAGCCCTTCATACTACTTGTATTTCATTCGTTAATCTACCTCGCAAGCTAGCTTCTTAGTTTCAGCGATCGACCATCATATGAATTAATGTCCTTTTATATATTTGCAGCCAAGTTTGGTCGTGGGCCCCCGATTCACGAGGTACCTTTGCCATTGAGTAAGTCGATCGTATATTCAGCCGTCAACTTCATCTCCTTGAAGGTGTGTAAGTCGGATGTCAGCTTCCCCGTCAATGTGTTCGGTACCATTATTGCCCGGGATCATACCGACTATAAATGTGTCTATCTCTTCAAGCGTGAAGCGGATGATTTCCAAACCATCACCTCGCCAGTACGTATCAGATAATTTCTTCCTATCTACCACAGATTCTTCGCCCTTTCTTGAAACTTTTACCTTGTTCCCAAACTTAATAATAACATAGAAATTGTCTAGTTGAACTCATCTAACTTGGATGTTTTGACCTGATTCTATTTGTCGTATAATCCTGTTCATGCAGGATGATGAGTTAACTTTGATGGATCCATCTCGAGGGCTTGTTCCGGATGATAGTGTTTTCTTGGAGTTTGATCTAAAGATCAAGTGTGATGGCGGTGTAGTCAAAGACTTCAGCAGAGGTGTAACAGAATTCAATACTGCCCGCCTCTATGATGAGGATGGCTGAGTAGCGTGGAATTGTTGTGTGCAGATGTAACACATCCCCTCGAAGCCTCCATTTCTATTACCATTCTCCAAGGGACATGTGATCTCACAAGAGTAGCTGCTTGGACTACTCGAAATACCTCTGATCATATCAATCTATATGATAGTGAAGCAGCTGCAAGCAATCAGACGACGTCAATCGGTAAATCTATTGCATTATCTCGTCGTGTGGTAGTTGTTCCACTTGATGAAAAGTTGGTGCTCCATCTTGTTGTTGTTGATGACAAAACTGAGGACGGCCTTGTCCTCACTCTAGGACACTCTGATGATGAACACAAACATGTATGCAAGACGGGTTTGGGCGAAGTGGAGGTGAAAGTTGATTGGTCAATTGTCCCAAAAAAAAAGGAAGAGATGCAACATGTGGGAGGACATTGGAAATCAGTACTTGTTACTATGACATTAGGGAATAATTTTGTCTCGTCCCTTCAGTGGTGATCAATCTCCTTAAAATCAAAACTCATGTGTCACATGTCTTTATAGTACATAACTTGTCAGATGTTTGAAGATGTTTTAAAAAGTACATATGTTTATGGTTGTGTGCATCCAAATATGCAGTGGCCGGAGGTTTTCCTTTTTTTGAAAACAATTGAGTGCTTGCTGAAACAGTATTTGTTCTTTTTATTTATCCGTACACCTAATTAATAGAGCTATTAGCTAAGAATATTCGGCACTCCAAAGTATGTAATATACACCTTCCTTTTTAAATTATAAAATATTCTGCCGAATGGTAATGTAGACTAGTGGCTGGTTACGCCAACGAGCAGAGCACTTGGCATCCGCGTAAACAGGGCTTTGGTTGATGATATGGCAAATTTGTCAAGCTAACACCATGGGTACGTGGCACTGTTTGATCGCTGACCTCATAACCGTGATGCGGCTGACTGTGCCGGAGCCAGGATCATGCGTGCTGCATAGTCACCATCACGTCCCTTGTTGCACTCAACCTCGATGCCATCCTCCTCGTGGAGGTCGAGTTTCTTGTTGTTGTCGGCACCGTTCTCGTCTTTTCCGTGGAGGTCGAGGTAGTCGGCCCGAGCCTCGAGCGACATCAGCAGGCATACGAACCACATGAGCATGGAGTCGAGGGCAAGCAGCGCGCCACCGCCAAACATCCCGTCCGTCTTCGCCGTCGACGGGCAGCTCAGGGTGCCGTCGGGCTGCACCACCGGCATGTACCGGAGGTTGGCGTGCTGCGTGACGGTGGCCCAGAACAGCACCGCCAGAGCCGACGCTGACACCAGCCTGCATAAGACAAATATGTAATCGATTATTGATCAAAAACTAAGGAATAATGCATGAATGCATGATCCGAAGAGAATTCAGGGATATTTTCAGTACTCACTCCGCGATGACGAAGAAGACGACGAGGCCGGTTTTCCTCAACAGAGCTCGGCGAGGAACTGTCGCTTGCTGGTGGCCGGTCTTCTTGTTAGCTGGGTAGGGGCGCAGGATAGCGATGTGGCCGACGACAACGGTCAGAAGCAGCGACAGCACGGATAGGCTCCCCATGGCGACGCTGAGCCGAGGGAGCTCGCACATGACCATTGAGCCATCATTGCCTCCGACGATGATACTTTTTCCAAAAAGAGGCTGCAAACAGACGGTGTAGCACGAGTTTCAGTTGTTAATCTAGCGATCAACAACAGGTGGATGGAGATGGACCAATGTGCATACAATTTTATCCTCGGCGACTATACCGAAAACCATGGCCTTCACACCGAAGAAGAAGAGAACAAACCCACGCTTCAGCCAACCTGGAGAAGCGCCCATAATTGCAGATTCTTGATTGCAGGCAGCTGCTGCTCCTGAGTTCTGACGGATTATCCTCTATAAACTCAGCCGGATATTATTGGGATCTTACTGTGCGTTGCGTTGCTTTGCTGCTAAGTAAATTAACATAGAGTAATGAGCTTTTTTGGATTCATTTGATGCCTAGTTAGGACTACTATGTTGCTTGGTGTCACTTTCATATTCTTTGCTCCGGCGAAACCAATGGACTTGCCTGTCTATGAGAAGATTTTTTTATGCCTAGTATAGAGTAATGAGCTCTTTTGGATTCATTTGATTTTCATTTTGCTAGAACATGAATTTATAGGGACTAGTTAGCAATGTACGTGCAACGCACGTGTGTAATACAAATCAATGCAATACTTAGTCCACAATCATCTCAAACATACACTATGCACGTGTGTAATACAAATAAATGCAATACTGAGTCCACAATCATCTCAAACATACAGTATGACTTACGGGTTCTTTATCCTGCTCAAGCTCGCCCCTAATTAAAATTAATTTGATAACAATGCATTTCATTAAATTTAAAAGAAAATTCAAGATACTATCCACAATTCTTACTTACTCTCATGTTATCATGGTAGTTTCCTAACAAAAAGATCAAATAAAATGATCGGCAATGACAAGTTTAAGGCTTCTTCCCCAAAGCTGTGCTGTGTAATCGCTGGAGCTTCGTTGCATGCAGCAACGTGAGTTTTTTTTTTTGAGATAAATGATAAATATATTAAGCTAGCAAGCCGTCTCATTAAAAACATTTCAGTCCTCTTAGGTACCCTGGTAAGAAAAAGAGTGTGTCTGAAACTTGCTGCTTCAATCAACGTGCGGTTACATCGTTTATAAGTTTCTCTAGGAGGAAGCTAGGGGGTTCATCGACCCAATTACAATAAGCTTTAGAAGAAAAACAAAATCTAGCAATATCATGTGCAACTTCATTGGCTTCTCTTGGATAGTGCTTGAAGGATACTTTATCAATCAGTGATGCCAGATCAACACAGTCAGCAAAAATGGAAGATAATTCTCCCCACCAAGCTTCGTCTCCTGTACACGTCTCCACGGTCTCAATAGAGTCAGATTCCATCATGACATTATGGCACCCTAGACGGTTTGCAAGTGCGAGGCCTTCTCTCATCGCCAAGGCCTCAGTCGCAGCTGTCGACACAGCATTTGGGAGGAAGGGAGAGGCAGCCGCCAGGAATCTTCCATCGTGATCCCGAGCTATCGCTCCCGCTGCTCCTGCATGCATATCACAGTGAAAGGAACCATCTACATTAACTTTAATTTGTCTCACCTCCGGCTTAACCCAACGACAATCGGGATGTGCTCCTCCTGATCTCGCTTTGGCTGCATTTGCTGTAATAGATAAAATAGAAATTTTGCACTTATACACAGGAGAAACTGAATCATCATGAGTACGTCTTTGCCGCAGCCACCAAAGATACTAGCACGTCACCCCAATAGTTTCCTTTAGATTAATGGAATCAAAGCCCGGCATACTTCTCTTTTGGTCCCGCAATAAGAACTCCAAGACAACAGATCCTGAACGATCAATAGATATAGCGTCATCGATAATATTTTGAATGCCCAGGAGGTCCAAACTTCATGAGCAACGTGACAATCAACTAGGAGTTGCAGAACATCTTCAGGCCCAGTGAGACAAACCGGACACTGCCCACTTGTGCCAACAAGTCGATTTACAAGGATCGACTTTAGCGGAACTTTGCCATGGAGAGCTCTCCATAAAAATATTTTGATTTTACTTTGGATCTTCATTTTCCATAGATATTTCCATACTGGATTCAATGCAGAGGACCCAGGAAGGGCCAGCTGACCACCATGAGCACCGAACTGGTGTTTCCATTGTAAATAGTAGCCTGATCTCATAGAATATCTGCCATTCTTATTAAAATTCCAGGCTATAAAGTCATCAAACCCCTCAGTATTTATAGGAATTTCTAGAATCCGGCCTACATCAACATCACAGAAGATAGATCAGAGAAGTTCGATGTCCCAATATCCAGTAACCAAAGAGATTAGACCTGAAACCTTTGTATAAACTACAGATCCCCGTGGTGTAATGATATGGCGGTTTGGGCTTGACGGGATCCACGGATCCGAATATATGTTTATGTTCTCCCCTGTACCCACTCTCCAAATATAACCGCGCTTAAATGTGGGAATACTAGCAACAATACTTTGTCAGGTAAAAGAAGAGCCCGCCTTTGGTCCTGCACTCAGTAAGTTACCATTAGGAAAATATTTAATACTGAGCACCTTTGCACAAAGCGAGTCTCGATCAGTAACAAGCCTCCAAATTTGTTTAGCCAGCATAGCAAGGTTAAAGGAGTGGAAGTCTCTAAACCCCATATCACCCTCGTTCTTTGGGTAACACAATTTCCACCAGGCATACCAATGCATCTTATTACTATTGTCGTCATCTCCCCACCAAAAGCTGGCAATAGCATCCATCATTCTCTTGCACACTCCCTTAGGAATTAAGAAAACAGACATAGCATACACATGGATGGCCTGTGCAATAGCCTTCAGTAAAATTTCCTTGCCCCCGATTGAAAGTTGTTTCTCCTTCCATCCATTAATGTGTTGGATAATTCTTTCAATGAAGTGTTCAAAACTGTCACTCTGATCTGCCCCCACCAGCGTAGGGAGACCCAAATATTTATCAGAGATAGCTTCTGTAGTAATATGGAGTGCCTCGCAAATTTCTGCTCTGGCAAGGACATTTGTATTGGGAGAAAATAAAATGCTTGACTTTGCCATACTAACCAACTGACCTAAGTTAGCACAATAAGTATCCAAAACTTGTTGTAAGGAAGTTGCATTATTCGTGTCCGCCTTCATGAGAATAAGAGAATCATCAGCAAATAGTAGATGTGAGACTGATGGTGCATTTCTGCACACTCTTACCCCAGTAATGCCACCAACTTATTCTTCGAACAACAAGAGACTAGATAACCCTTGAGCACATAAAAGGAACAAATAAGGAGAGACAGGATCTCCCTGATGCAAACCTCTAGTTGGACACTAGTGGAAAAAGGGCTATAGGTGGCGCATTTTTTTGCTTATGCGTGGCGCATATGGAATGCGCCACCAATGCCACGCCACTAGTAACAGTTTATTGGTGGCGCATTTGCCATATGCGCCACGCATAATTTGCTTATGCGTGGCGCATATTGCTATATGCGCCACTAGTAGCCTTTGAAAATTCAAAATTTTCAAAAACTAATTTAAAAATCGAAAAAAACCAATTTTTTTAAAAAAATCATAAAAATCGAAATAATGTGAAAAAACTATTGTATTTGAATTTTTTGAGGATTTTATCACATGAGGAACATTTTCAAATCACACCGAATTTCTTGACTTCCTGGTAGGTCACCCATCCTTAGACTACTCCGGGGTGAGCACGCTTAACTTCTCCATTCTATTTGCATGAGCTGTCCCTAACCTATCCAAGTTCTTATTGATATTACTATCATATCAATCCTCTTAAGGCCTATGTGTGCTTGTGTATATATATGTGTATGTGCATATATGTGTGTGTATTTGTGTATATGTTTGTATATGTGTATATGTATTATGTATATGTGTGTGTATATGTGTATGTATGTCCGCGTATATGTGCATATATATGCGTATATGTGTGCATATAAGTGCATATAAGTGCATATATATGCGTATATGTGTGCGTATATGTGCGTATATGTGCATATATGTGTGTATATGTGTATGTACGTCTGTGTATATGTGCGTATATGTGTATGTACGTCCGTGTATATGTGCGTATATGTGTGCATATGTGCGTATATGTGCGTATATGTGCGTATATGTGTGTATATGTGTATGTATGTTCATGTATATGTGTGTATATGTGTGCGTACATGTGCGTATATGTGTATGTACGTCCATATATATGTGCGTATATGTGTGTATATGTGCATATATATGTGTATATATGTGCGTATATGTGCATATGTTCGTGTATATGTGTATGTACGTCCATGTATATGTGTTTGTACGTTCGTGTATATGTGTGTATATGTGTTTGTACATTCATGTGTATGTGCGTATATGTGTGTATATATGTATGTACATACGTGTATATGTGCGTATATGTGTGTGTATGTGTGCGTATATATGTGTGTGTATATCTGCATGTGTGCTATATGTGTGTATATAACTAATCCAAAAGTTTAATCCAATAAAAATTATGATATAAAATAAAAATTAAAAAAAATTGAAAATATAAAAGTGCGAAAAAGTCTATTTTCCCTTTTGAATTTTGAGATTCCAAAATTTGTCGAAACGACCATAGGTTATTGAAATCGGATGTAACTTTTCGTTCTGATACTTTTTCATATAAAAAACTTTTTAATCTGACTTCGTATGCAAAAGTTATGGCCGTTTTTCCGAGACATAAAGTTTTTTTTAAAAAAATATCAAAATTTATTTTTATTATTTTTATTACTTACTAGATCATATAACATAACTAAATCTGATTTTTTGAATTTTTTTCAAACCTTTTATCATTTTCTTTTATTTTTTGAAAGACTAAAAAGGTGACCCACAGGGGGGTGGTGGGTGAAAAAAAAATTCCGGCCGTTATGCGTGGCGCATTTGCCATATGCGCCACGCATAATTTGCCTATCATGGTTAGGAACTAGAGGCTTTACAATAATTTTAACTCTAGTGGCTACTGTATAACTTCTAACGCACCCATGTGAATGGATCCCTCAGATTAGAAATAAGCGTAACTGACTTTATAATAACTTGGTACAAAATTTATATTAAATTACGAACACTCATTTTTTTATCGGAAGGAGTAGTAATGTTAAAAGGCTCATTCCAGTAGGCCCACAAACCACCCATCCACTCGTGACACCGTAACTGCAGAGGCCAAACCCTATACACTGCATTTTCTGGCGCTGAAGACTCGCGCCGCCTGAAGCAGTTCGTTAATGAGCTTGACATTTATGTCACGCGTTTCCGGCGCAAAAACAGATTATTCGCTCTGGTCTAGACTTTGTTTGGCTAGTGATTTCCCCCTTTTCTTTTTCTTCTTTCTCTTTTTCTTCTCTTTCTTGATTATTGGTTCATGATTTTTTTTAAATGGTTTATAAGTTTTTGAAAAATGTGCACAATTTTTTTTCAAAAAATTGTTCATTTATTTCAAAAATTGGTTAAAGTATTTTTAAAAATCATGAACATTTTTTAATTTTTTTAAAAATCATGATTTTTTAAAATTTGTTTATGAATTTCAAAAAATGTAAAAGATTTCTTAAACTTGTTCATGAATTTTGAAAATTGTTCAAGGTTTTTACAGAATTGTTCATAAATTTTGAAAATTGGTTCATGAATTTGAAAAATGATCAAGATTTTTAAAAATTGTTCATGGATTTCGAAAATTGGCTCATGATTTTTAAATATATTCATTATTTTTAAATTTGTTTTCATGATTTTTTAAAATAATTCTTAAATGTTCAAAAAATCACGGTTTATTATTATAGAACATTCAAAGTTTAAAATAATACTCCCTCCGTTTCAAAATATAAGATGTTTTAGCTTTGTGAAGGAAATGTATCTAGACACCTTTTAGTGCGTGTATTCAAGTGAACCTACACACTAAAAGATATCTAGATATATTTGCTTTACAAAGCTAAAATATCTTATATTTTAAAACGGAGGGAGTATTTGTTTTGGTTTTGTATGTCTGAACATTTTTAAAATGTAAAAAGGGAAAAAGAATGAAAAAAAGAAAAGAAACGAAAGCAGAAATCGTAAAAAAAAGTAAATGGGCCGGCCCAAATCGTACAAGAGCTCCCCCGCAGAGAATAACACCCACGACTTCCCCATCCAGCTCGCCGTCGCCGCCGTCTCGCTAGCATCCCTGCGCGCTCCACCGTCGACGCCTTCCCTTCTCTTCCCCGTCGCCGCCGTCCAGCTCAAGGGGATCGGATCGGCCATCTGGTATCTTCAACGAAGGCCATGGCTCTTCGAGCGGCCGCAGCGAGGCTGGCGTCGTCCAGCCTCCGCCGCCGCCACAGCCACCTCCTCCCGGCGGCGCTCCTCTCGCCCGACACCACCGCCGGCCCCACGGCCTTCCTTCACTCCCACGCCACCAACTTCGGTACGCCCCTCCCCGTCCTTGAGCAAGAATTAAAATTTAACATAGAGAAAGATTTTTTGATCTCCTTGAACAATACTCCATTGGCCGCTCTATCATATTGATTGCACTTCAAAGCTTGGACTAGCACCAATGCATCAGTCTCCACTTCAGTATCGGTCACCTGTAGTGCTGACGCTGCCTTTGGAGCATACGGACAGGCAAGAGCTTCAGTTTTTAGAGCATTACTTGCTTGCTCGGCGCGTCCCGCCGCAGACATGGCCACATCCCCATTTGAGTTTCTGAAAACACAACCCCATCCTCCAGACTGATTCATAGCAAAGAAACTGCCATCAGTATTTATCTTCATAGTGTCTCCCTCAGGAGGTTTCCATCCTGAAGAAACAGGCTTCAGTTGTCTAGGTTCTGCCAACAAGAATTGTTCGTACTCACATCGCACTTCTATTGGCCTAAAAAACCACATCCTTCCCTCATCAGCGTTTACCTTATTTCTATGCTTTAACCAATTCCAAATCAGAGCGACCGATCTGATTGTTTTCTTCCTGTCTAAATTGAAAATAATTTGCAGCATCTCCTTCGGTCAATCGCACTGCAATAGCTTCACTCTTACTTCCTCTAGATTCATTTTCATCCAGGTTTCCCTTACTCCTTTGCATCTAAGAAAAACGTGAGCTCCATCCTCATTGAGTCTGTGACAGACTTTGCATAAAGGATAAATCTCAATACCACTTCTCTCAATATTGCATCTATGTGGAAGGCTATCATGTGCTATTCTCCACAGGAATTGTTGTACATTTGGTGGACATGGACACGACCTTCCATTCAAACTGTTCCCCGCCAGTACCCTTCGTTGTACCAGAGGCACTGCCTCCATGCTCCAGTAGGGTTCGATGTAGTTTGTACGCTGAATTAACCGAGAAAATCCCTTTCTGATCTAGACGCCACGCCCATGAATCCTCCATCTCCACATTGATTGGAATTCTCTTCACATGGATTGCATCGGCTAGCCAGAGGCAATCATCCACGAGTTGTTCATCCCATCCACCAGTAACAGGATCAATGAGGTCATTGACCTGATTGATCATCATGTTTCCCTTCATTGTGATCAGAAAAGGGGATCCCTCCCTTGAAACCCATGGATCATACCACATATCAATTGATAGGCCATGCCCTACTCGCTTTTGAGCTACAGAAAAAGATGTAACTTTTCGTTCTGATACTTTTTCATATAAAAAACTTTTTAATCTGACTTCGTATGCAAAAGTTATGGCCGTTTTTCCGAGACATAAAGTTTTTTTGTAAAAAATATCAAATTTATTTTTATTATTTTTATTACTTACTAGATCACATAACATAACTAAATCTGATTTTTTGAATTTTTTTCAAACCTTTTATCATTTTCTTTTATTTTTTGAAAGACTAAAAAGGCGACCCACGGGGGGGGGGGGGGGGGGTGGGTGGCGGGTGAAAAAAAAATTCCGGCCGTTATGCGTGGCGCATTTGCCATATGCGCCACGCATAATTTGCCTATCATGATTAGGAACTAGAGGCTTTACAATAGTTTTAACTCTAGTGGCTACTGTATAACTTCTAACGGACCCATGTGAATGGATCCCTCAGATTAGAAATAAGCGTAAGTGACTTTATAATAACTTGGTACAAAATTTATATTAAATTACGAACACTCATTTTTTACCGGAAGGAGTAGTAATGTTAAAAGGCTCATTCCAGTAGGCCCACAAACCACCCATCCACTCGTGACACCGTAACTGCAGAGGCCAAGCCATATACACTGCATTTTCTGGCGCTGATGACTCGCACCGCCTGAAGCAGTTCGTTAATGAGCTTGACATTTATGTCACGCATTTCCGGCGCGAAAACAGATTATTCGCTCTGGTCTAGACTTTGTTTGGCTAGTGATTTCCCCCTTTTCTTTTTCTTCTTTCTCTTTTTCTTCTCTTTCTTGATTATTGGTTCATGATTTTTGAAAAATGGTTTATAAGTTTTTGAAAAATGTGCACAATTTTTTTTCAAAAAATTGTTCATTTATTTCAAAAATTGGTTAAAGTATTTTTAAAAATCATGAACATTTTTTAATTTTTTAAAAAATCATGATTTTTTAAAATTTGTTTATGAATTTCGAAAAATGTAAAAGATTTCTTAAACTTGTTCATGAATTTTGAAAATTGTTCAAGGTTTTTACAGAATTGTTCATAAATTTCGAAAATTGGTTCATGAATTTGAAAAATGATCAAGATTTTTAAAAATTGTTCATGGATTTCGAAAATTGGCTCATGATTTTTAAATATATTCATTATTTTTAAATTTGTTTTCATGATTTTTTAAAATAATTCTTAAAGGTTCCAAAAATCACGGTTTATTATTATAGAACATTCAAAGTTTAAAATAATACTCCCTCCGTTTCAAAATATAAGATGTTATAGCTTTGTGAAGGAAATATATCTAGACACCTTTTAGTGCATGTATTCAAGTGAACCTACACACTAAAAGATGTCTAGATATATTTGCTTTACAAAGTTAAAATATCTTATATTTTAAAACGGAGGTAGTATTTGTTTTGGTTTTGTATGTCTGAACATTTTGAAAATGTAAAAACGGGAAAAAGAATGAAAAAAGAAAAGAAACGAAAGCAGAAATCGTAAAAAAAAAGTAAATGGGCCGGCCCAAATCGTACAAGAGCTCCCCCGCAGAGAATAACACCCACGACTTCCCCATCCAGCTCGCCGTCGGCGCCTTCCCTTCTCTTCCCCGTCGCCGCCGTCCAGCACAAGGGGATCGGATCGGCCATCTGGTATCTTCAACGAAGGCCATGGCTCTTCGAGCGGCCGCCGCGAGGCTGGCGTCGTCCAGCCTCCGCCGCCGCCACAGCCACCTCCTCCCGGCGGCGCTCCTCTCGCCCGACACCACCGCCGGCCCCACGGCCTTCCTCCACTCCCATGCCACCAGCTTCGGTACGCCCGTCCCCGTCCTTGAGCAAGAATTAAAATTTAACATCGAGAAAGATTTTTTGATCTCCTTGAACAATACTCCATTGGCCGCTCTATCATATTGATTGCACTTCAAAGCTTGGACTAGCACCAATGCATCAGTCTCCACTTCAGTATCGGTCACCTATAGTGCTGACGCTGCCTTTGGAGCATACGGACAGGCAAGAGCTTCAGTTTGCAGAGCATTACTTGCTTGCTCGGCGCGTCCCGCCGCAGACATGGCCACATCCCCATTTGAGTTTCTGAACACACAACCCCATCCTCCAGACTGATTCATAGCAAAGAAACTGCCATCAGTATTTATCTTCATAGTGTCTCCCTCAGGAGGTTTCCATCCTGAAGAAACAGGCTTCGGTTGTCTAGGTTCTGCCAACAAGAATTGTTCGTACTCACATCGCACTTCTATTGGCCTGAAAAACCACATCCTTCCCTCATCAGCGTTTACCTTATTTCTATGCTTCAACCAATTCCAAATCAGAGCGACCGATCTGATTGTTTTCTTCCTGTCTAAATTGAAAATAATTTGCAGCATCTCCTTCGGTCAATCGCACTGCAATAGCTTCACTCTTACTTCCTCTAGATTCATTTTCATCCAGGTTTCCCTTACTCCTTTGCATCTAAGAAAAACGTGAGCTCCATCCTCATTGAGTCTGTGACAGACTTTGCATAAAGGATAAATCTCAATACCACTTCTCTCAATATTGCATCTATGTGGAAGGCTATCATGTGCTATTCTCCACAGGAATTGTTGTACATTTGGTGGACATGGACACGACCTTCCATTCAAACTGTTCCCCGCCAGTACCCTTTGTTGTACCAGAGGCACTGCCTCCATGCTCCAGTAGGGTTCGATGTAGTTTGTACGCTGAATTAACCGAGAAAATCCCTTTCTGATCTAGACGCCACGCCCATGAATCCTCCATCTCCACATTGATTGGAATTCTCTTCACATGGATTGCATCGGCTAGCCAGAGGCAATCATCCACGAGTTGTTCATCCCATCCACCAGTAACAGGATCAATGAGGTCATTGACCTGATTGATCATCATGTTTCCCTTCATTGTGATCAGAAAAGGGGATCCCTCCCTTGAAACCCATGGATCATGCCACATATCAATTGATAGGCCATGCCCTACTCGCTTTTGAGCTACAGAAAAAGATGTAACTTTTCGTTCTGATACTTTTTCATATAAAAAACTTTTTAATCTGACTTCGTATGCAAAAGTTATGGCCGTTTTTCCGAGACATAAAGTTTTTTTGTAAAAAATATCAAAATTTATTTTTATTATTTTTATTACTTACTAGATCACATAACATAACTAAATCTGATTTTTTGAATTTTTTTCAAACCTTTTATCATTTTCTTTTATTTTTTGAAAGACTAAAAAGGCGACCCACGGGGGGGGGGTGGGTGGCGGGTGAAAAAAAAATTCCGGCCGTTATGCGTGGCGCATTTGCCATATGCGCCACGCATAATTTGCCTATCATGGTTAGGAACTAGAGGCTTTACAATAGTTTTAACTCTAGTGGCTACTGTATAACTTCTAACGGACCCATGTGAATGGATCCCTCAGATTAGAAATAAGCGTAAGTGACTTTATAATAACTTGGTACAAAATTTATATTAAATTACGAACACTCATTTTTTATCGGAAGGAGTAGTAATGTTAAAAGGCTCATTCCAGTAGGCCCACAAACCACCCATCCACTCGTGACACCGTAACTGCAGAGGCCAAACCCTATACACTGCATTTTCTGGCGCTGAAGACTCGCGCCGCCTGAAGCAGTTCGTTAATGAGCTTGACATTTATGTCACGCGTTTCCGGCGCGAAAACAGATTATTCGCTCTGGTCTAGACTTTGTTTGGCTAGTGATTTCTCCCTTTTCTTTTTCTTCTTTCTCTTTTTCTTCTCTTTCTTGATTATTGGTTCATGATTTTTGAAAAATGGTTTATAAGTATTTGAAATATGTGCACAATTTTTTTTCAAAAAATTGTTCATTTATTTCAAAAATTGGTTAAAGTATTTTTAAAAATCATGAACATTTTTTTATTTTTTTAAAAATCATGATTTTTTAAAATTTGTTTATGAATTTCGAAAAATGTAAAAGATTTCTTAAACTTGTTCATGAATTTTGAAAATTGTTCAAGGTTTTTACAGAATTGTTCATAAATTTCGAAAATTGGTTCATGAATTTGAAAAATGATCAAGATTTTTAAAAATTGTTCATGGATTTCAAAAATTGGCTCATGATTTTTAAATATATTTATTATTTTTAAATTTGTTTCCATGATTTTTTAAAATAATTCTTAAATGTTCAAAAAATCATGGTTTATTATTATAGAACATTCAAAGTTTAAAATAATACTCCCTCCGTTTCAAAATATAAGATGTTTTAACTTTGTGAAGGAAATGTATCTAGACACCTTTTAGTGCGTGTATTCAAGTGAACCTACACACTAAAAGATGTCTAGATATATTTGCTTTACAAAGCTAAAATATCTTATATTTTAAAACGGAGGGAGTATTTGTTTTGTTTTTGTATGTCTGAACATTTTTTAAATGTAAAAACGGGAAAAAGAATGAAAAAAGAAAAGAAACGAGAGCAGAAATCGTAAAAAAAAGTAAATGGGCCGGCCCAAATCGTACAAGAGCTCCCCTGCAGAGAATAACACCCACGACTACCCCATCCAGCTCGCCGTCGCCGCCGTCTCGCTCGCATCCCTGCGCGCTCCGCCGTCGGCGCCTTCCCTTCTCTTCCCCGTCGCCGCCGTCCAGCACAAGGGGATCGGATCGGCCATCTGGTATCTTCAACGAAGGCCATGGCTCTTCGAGCGGCCGCCGCGAGGAACATTCAAAGTTTAAAATAATACTCCCTCCGTTTCAAAATATAAGATGTTTTAGCTTTGTGAAGGAAATGTATCTAGACACCTTTTAGTGCGTGTATTCAAGTGAACCTACACACTAAAAGATGTCTAGATATATTTGCTTTACAAAGCTAAAATATCTTATATTTTAAAACGGAGGGAGTATTTGTTTTGGTTTTGTATGTCTGAACATTTTTAAAATGTAAAAACAGGAAAAAGAATGAAAAAAGAAAAGAAACGAAAGCAGAAATCGTAAAAAAAAGTAAATGGGCCGGCCCAAATCGTACAAGAGCTCCCCCGCAGAGAATAACACCCACGACTTCCCCATCCAGCTCGCCGTCGCCGCCGTCTCGCTCGCATCCCTGCGCGCTCCGCCGTCGGCGCCTTCCCTTCTCTTCCCCGTCGCCGCCGTCCAGCACAAGGGGATCGGATCGGCCATCTGGTATCTTCAACGAAGGCCATGGCTCTTCGAGCGGCCGCCGCGAGGCTGGCGTCGTCCAGCCTCCGCCGCCGCCACAGCCACCTCCTCCCGGCGGCGCTCCTCTCGCCCGACACCACCGCCGGCCCCACGGCCTTCCTCCACTCCCACGCCACCAGCTTCGGTACGCCCCTCCCCGTCCTTGAGCAAGAATTAAAATTTAACATCGAGAAAGATTTTTTGATCTCCTTGAACAATACTCCATTGGCCGCTCTATCATATTGATTGCACTTCAAAGCTTGGACTAGCACCAATGCATCAGTCTCCACTTCAGTATCGGTCACCTGTAGTGCTGACGCTGCCTTTGGAGCATACGGACAGGCAAGAGCTTCAGTTTGCAGAGCATTACTTGCTTGCTCGGCGCGTCCCGCCGCAGACATGGCCACATCCCCATTTGAGTTTCTGAACACACAACCCATCCTCCAGACTGATTCATAGCAAAGAAACTGCCATCAGTATTTATCTTCATAGTGTCTCCCTCAGGAGGTTTCCATCCTGAAGAAACAGGCTTCGGTTGTCTAGGTTCTGCCAACAAGAATTGTTCGTACTCACATCGCACTTCTATTGGCCTGAAAAACCACATCCTTCCCTCATCAGCGTTTACCTTATTTCTATGCTTCAACCAATTCCAAATCAGAGCGACCGATCTGATTGTTTTCTTCCTGTCTAAATTGAAAATAATTTGCAGCATCTCCTTCGGTCAATCGCACTGCAATAGCTTCACTCTTACTTCCTCTAGATTCATTTTCATCCAGGTTTCCCTTACTCCTTTGCATCTAAGAAAAACGTGAGCTCCATCCTCATTGAGTCTGTGACAGACTTTGCATAAAGGATAAATCTCAATACCACTTCTCTCAATATTGCATCTATGTGGAAGGCTATCATGTGCTATTCTCCACAGGAATTGTTGTACATTTGGTGGACATGGACACGACCTTCCATTCAAACTGTTCCCCGCCAGTACCCTTCGTTGTACCAGAGGCACTGCCTCCATGCTCCAGTAGGGTTCGATGTAGTTTGTACGCTGAATTAACCGAGAAAATCCCTTTCTGATCTAGACGCCACGCCCATGAATCCTCCATCTCCACATTGATTGGAATTCTCTTCACATGGATTGCATCGGCTAGCCAGAGGCAATCATCCACGAGTTGTTCATCCCATCCACCAGTAACAGGATCAATGAGGTCATTGACCTGATTGATCATCATGTTTCCCTTCATTGTGATCAGAAAAGGGGATCCCTCCCTTGAAACCCATGGATCATGCCACATATCAATTGATAGGCCATGCCCTACTCGCTTTTGAGCTACAGAAAAAGATGTAACTTTTCGTTCTGATACTTTTTCATATAAAAAACTTTTTAATCTGACTTCGTATGCAAAAGTTATGGCCGTTTTTCCGAGACATAAAGTTTTTTTGTAAAAAATATCAAAATTTATTTTTATTACTTACTAGATCACATAACATAACTAAATCTGATTTTTTGAATTTTTTTCAAACCTTTTATCATTTTCTTTTATTTTTTGAAAGACTAAAAGGCGACCCACGGGGGGGGTGGGTGGCGGGTGAAAAAAAATTCCGGCCGTTATGCGTGGCGCATTTGCCATATGCGCCACGCATAATTTGCCTATCATGGTTAGGAACTAGAGGCTTTACAATAGTTTTAACTCTAGTGGCTACTGTATAACTTCTAACGGACCCATGTGAATGGATCCCTCAGATTAGAAATAAGCGTAAGTGACTTTATAATAACTTGGTACAAAATTTATATTAAATTATGAACACTCATTTTTTATCGGAAGGAGTAGTAATGTTAAAAGGCTCATTCCAGTAGGCCCACAAACCACCCATCCACTCGTGACACCGTAACTGCAGAGGCCAAACCCTATACACTGCATTTTCTGGCGCTGAAGACTCGCGCCGCCTGAAGCAGTTCGTTAATGAGCTTGACATTTATGTCACGCGTTTCCGGCGCAAAAATAGATTATTCGCTCTGGTCTAGACTTTGTTTGGCTAGTGATTTCCCCCTTTTCTTTTTCTTCTTTCTCTTTTTCTTCTCTTTCTTGATTATTGGTTCATGATTTTTGAAAAATGGTTTATAAGTTTTTGAAAAATGTGCACAAATTTTTTTCAAAAAATTGTTCATTTATTTCAAAAATTGGTTAAAGTATTTTTAAAAATCATGAACATTTTTTAATTTTTTAAAAAATCATGATTTTTTAAAATTTGTTTATGAATTTCAAAAAATGTAAAAGATTTCTTAAACTTGTTCATGAATTTTGAAAATTGTTCAAGGTTTTTACAGAATTGTTCATAAATTTCGAAAATTGGTTCATGAATTTGAAAAATGATCAAGATTTTTAAAAATTGTTCATGGATTTCAAAAATTGGTTCATGATTTTTAAATATATTCATTATTTTTAAATTTGTTTTCATGATTTTTTAAAATAATTCTTAAATGTTCAAAAAATCACGGTTTATTATTATAGAACATTCAAAGTTTAAAATAATACTCCCTCCGTTTCAAAATATAAGATGTTTTAGCTTTGTGAAGGAAATGTATCTAGACACCTTTTAGTGCGTGTATTCAAGTGAACCTACACACTAAAAGATGTCTAGATATATTTGCTTTACAAAGCTAAAATATCTTATATTTTAAAACGGAGGGAGTATTTGTTTTGGTTTTGTATGTCTGAACATTTTTAAAATGTAAAAACGGGAAAAAGAATGAAAAAAGAAAAGAAATGAAAGCAGAAATCGTAAAAAAAAGTAAATGGGCCGGCCCAAATCGTACAAGAGCTCCCCCGCAGAGAATAGCACCCACGACTTCCCCATCCAGCTCGCTGTCGCCGCCGTCTCGCTCGCATCCCTGCGCGCTCCACCGTCGGCACCTTCCCTTCTCTTCCCCGTCGCCGCCGTCCAGCACAAGGGGATCGGATCGGCCATCTGGTATCTTCAACGAAGGCCATGGCTCTTCGAGCGGCCGCCGCGAGGCTGGCGTCGTCCCGCCTCCGCCGCCGCCACAGCCACCTCCTCCCGGCGGCGCTCCTCTCGCCCGACACCACCGCCGGCCCCACGGCCTTCCTCCACTCCCACGCCACCAGCTTCGGTACGCCCCTCCCCGTCCTTGAGCAAGAATTAAAATTTAACATCGAGAAAGATTTTTTGATCTCCTTGAACAATACTCCATTGGCCGCTCTATCATATTGATTGCACTTCAAAGCTTGGACTAGCACCAATGCATCAGTCTCCACTTCAGTATCGGTCACCTGTAGTGCTGACGCTGCCTTTGGAGCATACGGACATGCAAGAGCTTCAGTTTGCAGAGCATTACTTGCTTGCTCGGCGCGTCCCGCCGCAGACATGGCCACATCCCCATTTGAGTTTCTGGACACACAACCCCATCCTCCAGACTGATTCATAGCAAAGAAACTGCCATCAGTATTTATCTTCATAGTGTCTCCCTCAGGAGGTTTCCATCCTAAAGAAACAGGCTTCGGTTGTCTAGGTTCTGCCAACAAGAATTGTTCGTACTCACATCGCACTTCTATTGGCCTGAAAAACCACATCCTTCCCTCATCAGCGTTTACCTTATTTCTATGCTTCAACCAATTCCAAATCAGAGCGACCGATCTGATTGTTTTCTTCCTGTCTAAATTGAAAATAATTTGCAGCATCTCCTTCGGTCAATCGCACTGCAATAGCTTCACTCTTACTTCCTCTAGATTCATTTTCATCCAGGTTTCCCTTACTCCTTTGCATCTAAGAAAAACGTGAGCTCCATCCTCATTGAGTCTGTGACAGACTTTGCATAAAGGATAAATCTCAATACCACTTCTCTCAATATTGCATCTATGTGGAAGGCTATCATGTGCTATTCTCCACAGGAATTGTTGTACATTTGGTGGACATGGACACGACCTTCCATTCAAACTGTTCCCCGCCAGTACCCTTCGTTGTACCAGAGGCACTGCCTCCATGCTCCAGTAGGGTTCGATGTAGTTTGTACGCTGAATTAACCGAGAAAATCCCTTTCTGATCTAGACGCCACGCCCATGAATCCTCCTGTCGGGGATATAACCCCGGGTATACCAAAGTACCCCTTTGTTATGACTAATATATATTGTATATGTTGTATTATGTGTGCAGGATATTAAAAAGCATTTAACAGCAGCCTGGGCCGGATTAACCAAGCCCAGGCCGGAATAAACTGCTCCCGGGCCGGAATAGCTAAGCCCAGGCCGGCATATTGCTAAGTCAGGCCGGAATATAGAAGCTGGGCCGATATAAATTACCCCAGGCCGGCATATGGCAGCATGGGCCGGCGCAGCACCACAGCAACCCCGGCTGGGCCGAGGTAAAGCAGCCCCGGCTGGGCCTTCTCTGCGCCCCGGGTGGGACGCCTCCCGGCCAGGCCTCTATGCCCCGGGTGGGCCGTCTCCCGGCCAGGCCTCTATGCCCCGGGTGGGCCGTCTCCCGGGCAGGCCTCCGCGCCCCGGGTGAGCCGCCGCCGCCCTCGGTCACCCGGCTGGGCTGGCATCGTGCGCCCCGGCTGGGCCGGCTTCTCCAGCGCCCCGGCCTGCCCCGGCTGGGCCTCCTCCCGCGCGCCCCTGGTGGGCTCCTCCCAGAGCAGCACCCGGCTGGGCCGGATTAGGAGAATCCGGCCTGGCCGGGATTTCCCCTCCAGGCTCCATTTATCTGATCCGGCTGGGCCGGGATATTGTGATCCGGCTGGGCCAGGCTAGGATCTCTGGCCCAGGCCGGATTATCTCTTTGGCAGGCCGGGATATGCACTCTCCAGGCCAGATTATACCACTTCAGGGCGAGATTGACCCCCTCCGGCATATTTCCTCGTCCAGCAGCAACTCCGGTGCATCGTGCCAGTCCTGGGACGCCTCCGGGCTCGGACTGGCACATCCTTCATCATCATATGCTGGTCTTGGGACGCTCCTTAGCTCAGACCAGCATATCTCTCCTCTCCTAGTCAGTCTTATCCTCAGGAGGAGGATAAGACTGATGGCATGGTGATCCTGAAGACAGACGCTAGAAGACGAAGACCAAGGACTCCAAGTACAGACATCGATGGGACTAGCCCATGACCGTGACGCATCGCACAGTACCAAGGGCGGTACCGTGCTGATGCAGGCTATAGTGTGACAAGACCCCAGTAGTCAACTCAGCAATAGTGTACCTATACAGTGTATAGTGGGGCATCCCTTGTCCCCTAGGCTCCCTATATAAGGGGCACCAGGGGGATCGATCACCCCAGCCTCCTTCGGAGGCTCATTCCTCTAGCTCCACGAGAGCTCTCTTCTTCCTTAGTAGCACTAGCTGTTTAGCTCCTGCCCAGTGCAGCCTCAGATAGGCAAGATACAGCTCAAGGAGCACCATTGTAGCTCTCATGTGAAGCTCATATAGATCAGACATGCAGGAGTAGGGGTGTTACCTCCTCACGAGGGCCCCGAACCTGGGTAGCTCGATGTGTTAGCAGTGAGTTCTGTGCTCGGTCTCTACCGAGTCATCCCTCTCCCGGATCCACCAGCGTACAGTCGGCCCCCATTTAAGCCATCCTATGGCATATGTTGTTTCACCACGACGACATTTGGCGCCCACCGTGGGGCTTATCAAGGCGCTGGTAGGAGTACATCCGGACGGGATCTTCTTCATCTGCTCGGAGGCTCGACATCAGCAACACCTCCGAGCACAGCAGGTCTTCTTCAACTCCCGGGCTGACCTCAACTCGCCCGGGCCAGCATACGGCTGTCCCGGATCTACATCGGCATCTCCGGGCCAGCACTCGGCTTCCTCCGGCCAGCATATCCTGTGTTCTGGCCAGCATATCCTGAGTCCCGGCCAGCATATCCTGTGTTCTGGCCAGCATATCCTGTGTCCCGGCCAGCATATCCTGAGTCCCGGCCAGCATATCCTGTGTCCCAGCCAGCATATCCTGAGTCCCGGCCAGCATATCCTGTGTTCCGGCCAGCATATCCTGTGTCCCGGCCAGCATATCCTGTGTCCCGGCCAGCATATCCTGTGTCCTGGCCAGCATATCCTGCGTTCTGGCCAGCATATCCTGTGTTCTGGCCAGCATATCTTGTGTCCCGGCCGGCATATTCTATGTTTGTTGTACCAGGGACAGTTCCGCCTTCGCCTCGAGCATCTGCTGGTATTTCAAACTTCTTCAATGGTGCAAGTAAGTATTTATGCTGGTTCACTCCATATCCTGGTCAGCTTAATAGAAAAAATAGCTCGGGGGCTAGGCTAAAGCCCTGCAAGTTGCTTTTTAAGTACTGTTTCAGTATATATTAGTTTGTATGCCAGCATATCAGCTTCTCAGTTTCCTCCTGTATGTCTGTTTATATGCCAAATCACTACATATGCCTGCTGCAAAGAGTATCCTTAGTATCAGTTTGTATGTCTGCAATCTTATGCAAAGTTTCATCTGGGCATGTTATATGCCGGTTTTATATGCCAACAGCAAGATGTTATGTCAAGTTATATGTCTTTGCATGTGTCAACCAGTATATCTGCTACAGTGCTATAGTCAGTATGCCAGTTAACATATCAAGTTCAGTATCTACTTATATGCCAAATGCTTTATCTCATATGCTATGTGTTATATGCCGGCTGTCATATGCCAAGGCTCATATGCCAGTTTTTTATATGTTGAATGCCATGTGCTAGTTGTTACATGTTTACAGTCAGATCAGTTATATGCCTATCTCAGTACCAGTTTCCGCATGCTCTATCACAGATCTCGTATGCCAGTTACAGTATACTAGCATTTATATACCGGCACATGAGTGCCAAATATCTGTTGTAAGATGCCAAGTTTGCTTATATGCCAGTTACAGTATGTCTACATTTATATGCCGGCACATGAGTGCCTAGTTCTTCCTTGTGAGTTGCCAAGTTAGCATATATGTCAAATTGCTATATCTCAGTCTGTATGTCAAGTGCTTCGTACCGAATGATATGGGCTATATGCCAAACTCCATATGCTAGATTGCAAATATGCCAAATACTATGACCATCGCTATGTCTTTTAGAATGACTACAGAACAGGTTGGATATTTCATCATATATACCGGCTATGACTCTCCATATTGCCATTATAAGAAGAAATTGCTATTACGCCACCAGGGCTTCAGTTTATATCTCAGTGTCTCAGCCAGCATATCTTTATATCCTGGCCAGCATATCTCAAAGTCTCAGGTCTCAGGTATTTCAGTTTGTTAGTACATCAGGTTATTAAGTGATATCTTGAGTCATATGTGTTTTAGTATGCCGGCATATCATGGCAAAATGCCAATATGCCAGCATATCATGGCAAAGAGGAAAATGTCAGTATGCCAGCATATCATGGCAAAATGTCAGTATGCCAGCATATCATGGCAAAGAGCAAAATTTCAGTATACCCGCATATCGTGGCATGAGCAAAGTTTCACTATGCCAGCATATCCTGGCATCGACCAAAATCCCCAATCACCGTTTATTTCGGTTCGCCAGCATATCAAGGCATCTATCAATAACTCATATCGCCGTTTATTTCGGTATGCCAGCATATCACGGCATTCTATATTCCTTTCAGTTATCGCCAGTTCTGGCTCAGTAATATATCGAGACATCGATCTCAAAGCTAACAAGCATCATATCTCTTATCATATCCGGTTTCATAGAGTATCCCGGTTTAGCATATTAACATGTCTTATCATTTTGCATACTAACAAGTGCCCAGCGATGGCACAGCCCAAGAGGCATATCAGTATACCGGCATTGTCAAAGCAGACAATGTCGATGAGACATAGCCCGAGAGGCAAAGTGTCGATATAAAGCCCAAGAGGCAAAGTAGCCCAAGAGGCAAAGCAGCCCAAGAGGCATATCAGTATACCGGCATTGTCAAAGCAGACAATGTCGATGAGACATAGCCCGAGAGGCAAAGTGTCAATATAAAGCCCAAAAGGCAAAGTAGCCCAAGAGGCAAAGCAGCCCAAGAGGCATATCAGTATACCGGCATTGTCAAAACGGACAATGTCGATGAGACATAGCCTGAGAGGCTTAAGTGTCGATATATAGCCCAAGAGGCAAAGTAGCCCAAGAGGCAAAGCAGACCAAGAGGCAAATAGCTCAAGAGGTAAAGTATCGATATGGCCAAAGAGGGCAAAGCAGCATTCCGGCATTGTCGAAGCAGACGATGTTGATGAGACATAGCCCAGGAGGCAAAGTGTCGATATAGCCAAAGAGGGCACAACAGTATTTTGAGATAGCCCATGAAGGCTAGCATATCATATATATATATATATACGAGTTCTTGTCAATCAGGACATTGCCTATGATGGCATGAGGTAGAATTTGGCCAGTGCAGGCCAACGTATCAGCTTCGTGAGTATGAGTTTGGGACTTTGGTATATTTCTTGTTGAAGCCTGTGCACGACTCTGCGAGTCCTCCACAGCCTCGGGGGCTAATGTCGGGGATATAACCCCGGGTATACCAAAGTACCCCTTTGTTATGACTAATATATATTGTATATGTTGTATTATGTGTGCAGGATATTAAAAAGCATTTAACAGCAGCCTGGGCCGGATTAACCAAGCCCAGGCCGGAATAAACTGCTCCCGGGCCGGAATAGCTAAGCCCAGGCCGGCATATTGCTAAGTCAGGCCGGAATATAGAAGCTGGGCCGATATAAATTACCCCAGGCCGGCATATGGCAGCATGGGCCGGCGCAGCACCACAGCAACCCCGGCTGGGCCGAGGTAAAGCAGCCCCGGCTGGGCCTTCTCTGCGCCCCGGGTGGGACGCCTCCCGGCCAGGCCTCTATGCCCCGGGTGGGCCATCTCCCGGCCAGGCCTCTATGCCCCGGGTGGGCCGTCTCCCGGGCAGGCCTCCGCGCCCCGGGTGAGCCGCCGCCGCCCTCGGTCACCCGGCTGGGCTGGCATCGTGCGCCCCGGCTGGGCCGGCTTCTCCAGCGCCCCGGCCTGCCCCGGCTGGGCCTCCTCCCGCGCGCCCCTGGTGGGCTCCTCCCAGAGCAGCACCCGGCTGGGCCGGATTAGGAGAATCCGGCCTGGCCGGGATTTCCCCTCCAGGCTCCATTTATCTGATCCGGCTGGGCCGGGATATTGTGATCCGGCTGGGCCAGGCTGGGATCTCTGGCCCAGGCCGGATTATCTCTTTGGCAGGCCGGGATATGCACTCTCCAGGCCAGATTATACCACTTCTGGGCGAGATTGACCTCCTCCGGCATATTTCCTCGTCCAGCAGCAACTCCGGTGCATCGTGCCAGTCCTGGGACGCCTCCGGGCTCGGACTGGCACATCCTTCATCATCATATGCTGGTCTTGGGACGCTCCTTAGCTCAGACCAGCATATCTCTCCTCTCCTAGTCAGTCTTATCCTCAGGAGGAGGATAAGACTGATGGCATGGTGATCCTGAAGACAGACGCTAGAAGACGAAGACCAAGGACTCCAAGTACAGACATCGATGGGACTAGCCCATGACCGTGACGCATCGCACAGTACCAAGGGCGGTACCGTGCTGATGCAGGCTATAGTGTGACAAGACCCCAGTAGTCAACTCAGCAATAGTGTACCTGTACAGTGTATAGTGGGGCATCCCTTGTCCCCTAGGCTCCCTATATAAGGGGCACCAGGGGGATCGATCACCCCAGCCTCCTTCGGAGGCTCATTCCTCCAGCTCCATGGGAGCTCTCTTCTTCCTTAGTAGCACTAGCTGTTTAGCTCCTGCCCAGTGCAGCCTCAGATAGGCAAGATACAGCTCAAGGAGCACCATTGTAGCTCTCATGTGAAGATCATATAGATCAGACATGCAGGAGTAGGGGTGTTACCTCCTCACGAGGGCCCCGAACCTGGGTAGCTCGATGTGTTAGCAGTGAGTTCTGTGCTCGGTCTCTACCGAGTCATCCCTCTCCCGGATCCACCAGCGTACAGTCGGCCCCCATTTAAGCCATCCTATGGCATATGTTGTTTCACCACGACGACACCTCCATCTCCACATTGATTGGAATTCTCTTCACATGGATTGCATCGGCTAGCCAGAGGCAATCATCCACGAGTTGTTCATCCCATCCACCAGTAACAGGATCAATGAGGTCATTGACCTGATTGATCATCATGTTTCCCTTCATTGTGATCAGAAAAGGGGATCCCTCCCTTGAAACCCATGGATCATGCCACATATCAATTGATAGGCCATGCCCTACTCACTTTTGAGCTACAGAAAAAGATGTAACTTTTCGTTTTGATACTTTTTCATATAAAAAACTTTTTAATCTGACTTCGTATGCAAAAGTTATGGCCGTTTTTCCGAGACATAAAATTTTTTTGTAAAAAATATCAAAATTTAATTTTATTATTTTTATTACTTACTAGATCACATAACATAACTAAATCTGATTTTTTGAATTTTTTTCAAACCTTTTATCATTTTCTTTTATTTTTTGAAAGACTAAAAAGGCGACCCACAGGGTGGGGGGGGGTGGGTTGCGGGTGAAAAAAAATTTCCGGCCGTTATGCGTGGCGCATTTGCCATATGCGCCACGCATAATTTGCCTATCATGGTTAGGAACTAGAGGCTTTACAATAGTTTTAACTCTAATGGCTACTGTATAACTTCTAACGGACCCATGTGAATGGATCCCTCAGATTAGAAATAAGCGTAAGTGACTTTATAATAACTTGGTACAAAATTTATATTAAATTACGAACACTCATTTTTTATCGGAAGGAGTAGTAATGTTAAAAGGCTCATTCCAGTAGGCCCACAAACCACCCATCCACTCGTGACACCGTAACTGCAGAGGCCAAACCCTATACACTGCATTTTCTGGCGCTGAAGACTCGCGCCGCCTGAAGCAGTTCGTTAATGAGCTTGACATTTATGTCACGCGTTTCTGGCACGAAAACAGATTATTCGCTCTGGTCTAGACTTTGTTTGGCTAGTGATTTCCCCCTTTTCTTTTTCTTCTTTCTCTTTTTCTTCTCTTTCTTGATTATTGGTTCATGATTTTTGAAAAATGGTTTATAAGTTTTTGAAAAATGTGCACAATTTTTTTTCAAAAAATTGTTCATTTATTTCAAAAATTGGTTAAAGTATTTTTAAAAATCATGAACATTTTTTAATTTTTTTAAAAATCATGATTTTTTAAAATTTGTTTATGAATTTCGAAAAATGTAAAAGATTTCTTAAACTTGTTCATGAATTTTGAAAATTGTTCAAGGTTTTTACAGAATTGTTCATAAATTTAAAAAATTGGTTCATGAATTTGAAAAATGATCAAGATTTTTAAAAATTGTTCATGGATTTCGAAAATTGGCTCATGATTTTTAAATATATTCATTATTTTTAAATTTGTTTTCATGATTTTTTAAAATAATTCTTAAATGTTCAAAAAATCACGGTTTATTATAGAACATTCAAAGTTTAAAATAATACTCCCTCCGTTTCAAAATATAAGATGTTTTAGCTTTGTGAAGGAAATGTATCTAGACACCTTTTAGTGCGTGTATTCAAGTAAACCTACACACTAAAAGATGTCTAGATATATTTGCTTTACAAAGCTAAAATATCTTATATTTTAAAACGGAGGGAGTATTTGTTTTGGTTTTGTATGTCTGAACATTTTTAAAATGTAAAAACGGGAAAAAGAATGAAAAAAGAAAATAAACGAAAGCAGAAATCGTAAAAAAAAGTAAATGGGCCGGCCCAAATCGTACAAGAGCTCCCCCGCAGAGAATAACACCCACGACTTCCCCATCCAGCTCGCCATCGCCGCCGTCTCGCTCGCATCCCTACGCGCTCCGCCGTCGGCGCCTTCCCTTCTCTTCCCCGTCGCCGCCGTCCAGCACAAGGGGATCGGATCGGCCATCTGGTATCTTCAACGAAGGCCATGGCTCTTCGAGCGGCCGCCGCGAGGCTGGCGTCGTCCAGCCTCTGCCGCCGCCACAGCCACCTCCTCCCGGCGGCGCTCCTCTCGCCCGACACCACCGCCGGCCCCATGGCCTTCCTCCACTCCCACGCCACCAGCTTCGGTACGCCCCTCCCCGTCCTTGAGCAAGAATTAAAATTTAACATCGAGAAAGATTTTTTGATCTCCTTGAACAATACTCCATTGGCCGCTCTATCATATTGATTGCACTTCAAAGCTTGGACTAGCACCAATGCATCAGTCTCCACTTCAGTATCGGTCACCTGTAGTGCTGACGCTGCCTTTGGAGCATACGGACAGGCAAGAGCTTCAGTTTGTAGAGCATTACTTGCTTGCTCGGCGCGTCCCGCCGCAGACATGGCCACATCCCCATTTGAGTTTCTGAACACACAACCCCATCCTCCAGACTGATTCATAGCAAAGAAACTGCCATTAGTATTTATCTTCATAGTGTCTCCCTCAGGAGGTTTCCATCCTGAAGAAACAGGCTTCGGTTGTCTAGGTTCTGCCAACAAGAATTGTTCTTACTCACAACGCACTTCTATTGGCCTGAAAAACCACATCCTTCCCTCATCAGCATTTACCTTATTTCTATGCTTCAACCAATTCCAAATCAGAGCGACCGATCTGATTGTTTTCTTCCTGTCTAAATTGAAAATAATTTGCAGCATCTCCTTCGGTCAATCGCACTGCAATAGCTTCACTCTTACTTCCTCTAGATTCATTTTCATCCAGATTTCCCTTACTCCTTTGCATCTAAGAAAAACGTGAGCTCCATCCTCATTGAGTCTGTGACAGACTTTGCATAAAGGATAAATCTCAATACCACTTCTCTCAATATTGCATCTATGTGGAAGGCTATCATGTGCTATTGTCCATAGGAATTGTTGTACATTTGGTGGACATGGACACGACCTTCCATTCAAACTGTTCCCCACCAGTACCCTTCGTTGTACCAGAGGCACTGCCTCCATGCTCCAGTAGGGTTCGATGTAGTTTGTACGCTGAATTAACCGAGAAAATCCCTTTCTGATCTAGACGCCACGCCCATGAATCCTCCATCTCCACATTGATTGGAATTCTCTTCACATGGATTGCATCGGCTAGCCAGAGGCAATCATCCACGAGTTGTTCATCCCATCCACCAGTAACAGGATCAATGAGGTCATTGACTTGATTGATCATCATGTTTCCCTTCATTGTGATCAGAAAAGGGGATCCCTCCCTTGAAACACATGGATCATGCCACATATCAATTGATAGGCCATGCCCTACTCGCTTTTGAGCTACAGAAAAAGATGTAACTTTTCGTTCTGATACTTTTTCATATAAAAAACTTTTTAATCTGACTTCGTATGCAAAAGTTATGGCCGTTTTTCTGAGACATAAAGTTTTTTTGTAAAAAATATCAAAATTTATTTTTATTATTTTTATTACTTACTAGATCACATAACATAACTAAATCTGATTTTTTGAATTTTTTTCAAACCTTTTATCATTTTCTTTTATTTTTTGAAAGACTAAAAAGGCGACCCACCGGGGGGGGGGTGGGTGGCGTGTGAAAAAAAATTTCCGGCCGTTATGCGTGGCGCATTTGCCATATGCGCCACGCATAATTTGCCTATCATGGTTAGGAACTAGAGGCTTTACAATAGTTTTAACTCTAGTGGCTACTGTATAACTTCTAACGGACCCATGTGAATGGATCCCTCAGATTAGAAATAAGCGTAAGTGACTTTATAATAACTTGGTACAAAATTTATATTAAATTATGAACACTCATTTTTTATCGGAAGGAGTAGTAATGTTAAAAGGCTCATTCCAGTAGGCCCACAAACCACCCATCCACTCATGACACCGTAACTGCAGAGGCCAAACCCTATACACTGCATTTTCTGGCGCTGAAGACTCGCGCCGCCTGAAGCAGTTCGTTAATGAGCTTGACATTTATGTCACGCGTTTCCGACGCGAAAACAGATTATTCGCTCTGGTCTAGACTTTGTTTGGCTAGTGATTTCCCCCTTTTCTTTTTCTTCTTTCTCTTTTTCTTCTCTTTCTTGATTATTGGTTCATGATTTTTGAAAAATGGTTTATAAGTTTTTGAAAAATGTGCACAATTTTTTTTCAAAAAATTGTTCATTTATTTCAAAAATTGGTTAAATTATTTTTAAAAATCATGAACATTTTTTAATTTTTTAAAAAATCATGATTTTTTAAAATTTGTTTATGAATTTCGAAAAATGTAAAAGATTTCTTAAACTTGTTCATGAATTTTGAAAATTGTTCAAGGTTTTTACAGAATTGTTCATAAATTTCGAAAATTGGTTCATGAATTTGAAAAATGATCAAGATTTTTAAAAATTGTTCATGGATTTCGAAAATTGGCTCATGATTTTTAAATATATTCATTATTTTTAAATTTGTTTTCATGATTTTTTAAAATAATTCTTAAATGTTCAAAAAATCACGGTTTATTATTATAGAACATTCAAAGTTTAAAATAATACTCCCTCCGTTTCAAAATATAAGATGTTTTAGCTTTGTGAAGGAAATGTATCTAGACACCTTTTAGTGCGTGTATTCAAGTGAACCTACACACTAAAAGATGTCTAGATATATTTGCTTTACAAAGCTAAAATATCTTATATTTTAAAACGGAGGGAGTATTTGTTTTGGTTTTGTATGTCTGAACATTTTTAAAATGTAAAAACGGGAAAAAGAATGAAAAAAGAAAAGAAACGAAAGCAGAAATTGTAAAAAAAAGTAAATGGGCAGGCCCAAATCGTACAAGAGCTCCCCCGCAGAGAATAACACCCACGACTTCCCCATCCAGCTCGCCGTCGCCGCCGTCTCGCTCGCATCCCTGCGCGCTCCGCCGTCGGTGCCTTCCCTTCTCTTCCCCGTCGCCGCCGTCCAGCACAAGGGGATCGGATCGGCCATCTGGTATCTTCAACGAAGGCGATGGCTCTTCGAGCGGCCGCCGCGAGGCTGGCGTCGTCCAGCCTCCGGCGCCGCCACAGCCACCTCCTCCCGGCGGCGCTCCTCTCGCCCGACACCACCGCCGGCCCCACGGCCTTCCTCCACACCCACGCCACCAGCTTCGGTACGCCCCTCCCCGTCCTTGAGCAAGAATTAAAATTTAACATCGAGAAAGATTTTTTGATCTCCTTGAACAATACTCCATTGGCCGCTCTATCATATTGATTACACTTCAAAGCTTGGACTAGCACCAATGCATCAGTCTCCACTACAGTATCGGTCACCTGTAGTGCTAACGCTGCCTTTGGAGCATACGGACAGGCAAGAGCTTCAGTTTGCAGAGCATTACTTGCTTGCTCGGCGCGTCCCACCGCAGACATGGCCACATCCCCATTTGAGTTTCTGAACACACAACCCCATCCTCCAGACTGATTCATAGCAAAGAAACTGCTATCAGTATTTATCTTCATAGTGTCTCCCTCAGGAGGTTTCCATCCTAAAGAAACAGGCTTCGGTTGTCTAGGTTCTGCCAACAAGAATTGTTCGTACTCACATCGCACTTCTATTGATCAAGATTTTTAAAAATTGTTCATGGATTTCGAAAATTGGCTCATGATTTTTAAATATATTCATTATTTTTAAATTTGTTTTCATGATTTTTTAAAATAATTCTTAAATGTTCAAAAAATCACGGTTTATTATTATAGAACATTCAAAGTTTAAAATAATACTCCCTCCGTTTCAAAATATAAGATGTTTTAGCTTTGTGAAGGAAATGTATCTAGACACCTTTTAGTGCGTGTATTCAAGTGGACCTACACACTAAAAGATGTCTAGATATATTTGCTTTACAAAGCTAAAATATCTTATATTTTAAAACGGAGGGAGTATTTGTTTTGGTTTTGTATGTCTGAACATTTTTAAAATGTAAAAACAGGAAAAAGAATGAAAAAAGAAAAGAAACGAAAGCAGAAATCGGAAAAAAAAGTAAATGGGCCGGCCCAAATCGTACAAGAGCTCCCCCGCAGAGAATAACACCCATGACTTCCCCATCCAGCTCGCCGTCGCCGCCGTCTCGCTCGCATCCCTGCGCGCTCCGCCGTCGGCGCCTTCCCTTCTCTTCCCCGTCGCCGCCGTCCAGCACAAGGGGATCGGATCGGCCATCTGGTATCTTCAACGAAGGCCATGGCTCTTCGAGCGGCCGCCACGAGGCTGGCGTCGTCCAGCCTCTACCGCCGCCACAGCCACCTCCTCCCGGCGGCGCTCCTCTCGCCCGACACCACCACCGGCCCCACGGCCTTCCTCCACTCCCATGCCACCAGCTTCGGTACGCCCCTCCCCGTCCTTGAGCAAGAATTAAAATTTAACATCGAGAAAGATTTTTTGATCTCCTTGAACAATACTCCATTGGCCGCTCTATCATATTGATTGCACTTCAAAGCTTGGACTAGCACCAATGCATCAGTCTCCACTTCAGTATCGGTCACCTGTAGTGCTGACGCTGCCTTTGGAGCATACGGACAGGCAAGAGCTTCAGTTTGCAGAGCATTACTTGCTTGCTCGGCGCGTCCCGCCGCAGACATGGCCACATCCCCATTTGAGTTTCTGAACACACAACCCCATCCTCCAGACTGATTCATAGCAAAGAAACTGCCATCAGTATTTATCTTCATAGTGTCTCCCTCAGGAGGTTTCCATCCTGAAGAAACAAGCTTCGGTTGTCTAGGTTCTGCCAACAAGAATTGTTCGTACTCACATCGCACTTCTATTGGCCTGAAAAACCACATCCTTCCCTCATCAGCGTTTACCTTATTTCTATGCTTCAACCAATTCCAAATCAGAGCGACCGATCTGATTGTTTTCTTCCTGTCTAAATTGAAAATAATTTGCAGCATCTCCTTCGGTCAATCGCACTGCAATAGCTTCACTCTTACTTCCTCTAGATTCATTTTCATCCAGGTTTCCCTTACTCCTTTGCATCTAAGAAAAACGTGAGCTCCATCCTCATTGAGTCTGTGACAGACTTTGCATAAAGGATAAATCTCAATACCACTTCTCTCAATATTGCATCTATGTGGAAGGCTATCATGTGCTATTCTCCACAGGAATTGTTGTACATTTGGTGGACATGGACACGACCTTCCATTCAAACTGTTCCCCGCCAGTACCCTTCGTTGTACCAGAGGCACTGCCTCCATGCTCCAGTAGGGTTCGATGTAGTTTGTACGCTGAATTAACCGAGAAAATCCCTTTCTGATCTAGACGCCACGCCCATGAATCCTCCATCTCCACATTGATTGGAATTCTCTTCACATGGATTGCATCGGCTAGCCAGACGCAATCATCCACGAGTTGTTCATCCCATCCACCAGTAACAGGATCAATGAGGTCATTGACCTGATTGATCATCATGTTTCCCTTCATTGTGATCAGAAAAGGGGATCCCTCCCTTGAAACCCATGGATCATGCCACATATCAATTGATAGGCCATACCCTACTCGCTTTTGAGCTACAGAAAAAGATGTAACTTTTCGTTCTGATACTTTTTCATATAAAAAACTTTTTAATCTGACTTCGTATGCAAAAGTTATGGCCGTTTTTCCGAGACATAAAGTTTTTTTGTAAAAAATATCAAAATTGAATTTTATTATTTTTATTACTTACTAGATCACATAACATAACTAAATCTGATTTTTTGAATTTTTTTCAAACCTTTTATCATTTTCTTTTATTTTTTGAAAGATTAAAAGGCGACCCACAGGGGGGGTGGGTGGCGGGTGAAAAAAAAATTCCGGCCGTTATGCGTGGCGCATTTGCCATATGCGCCACGCATAATTTGCCTATCATGGTTAGGAACTAGAGGCTTTACAATAGTTTTAACTCTAGTGGCTACTGTATAACTTCTAACGGACCCATGTGAATGGATCCCTCAGATTAAAAATAAGCGTAAGTGACTTTATAATAACTTGGTACAAAATTTATATTAAATTACGAACACTCATTTTTTATCGAAAGGAGTAGTAATGTTAAAAGGCTCATTCCAGTAGGCCCACAAACCACCCATCCACTCGTGACACCGTAACTGCAGAGGCCAAACCCTATACACTGCATTTTCTGGCGCTGAAGACTCGCGCCGCCTGAAGCAGTTCGTTAATGAGCTTGACATTTATGTCACGCGTTTCCGGCGCGAAAACAGATTATTCGCTCTGGTCTAGACTTTGTTTGGCTAGTGATTTCCCCCTTTTCTTTTTCTTCTTTCTCTTTTTCTTCTCTTTCTTGATTATTGGTTCATGATTTTTGAAAAATGGTTTATAAGTTTTTGAAAAATGTGCACAATTTTTTTTCAAAAAATTGTTCATTTATTTCAAAAATTGGTTAAAGTATTTTTAAAAATCATGAACATTTTTTAATTTTTTTAAAAATCATGATTTTTTAAAACTTGTTTATGAATTTCGAAAAATGTAAAAGATTTCTTAAACTTGTTCATGAATTTTGAAAATTGTTCAAGGTTTTTACAGAATTGTTCATAAATTTCGAAAATTGGTTCATGAATTTGAAAAATGATCAAGATTTTTAAAAATTGTTCATGGATTTCGAAAATTGTAATCCAACTCTTATGAATTAAAGTGCCAAATTTTGGGCTAAGATAAAGTTTTTTATTCATTATTTTATGCATACATGTATTTCCTCTTATATGTATTCTATGATTTTATGTGTGCTATTTTTGCTTGAGCATTGGTCAGGTAATTCTAAGTGAACAAACAGAAACATTTGAGAAAGATTATAAGAACCAAAAGAACCAGAAATAAAAATAAGTAAGAAAGAGAGAAAGTTAATATGATCTAGAAACTATTAATGACTACACCACTTTGAGCCCTTAGATTAAGCAATCTACAGCTCACCTTCATGTTTGGCCAGTGAGTTGAGCTTAAACAAGTTATGGACTAACTCAACCAACAAACAATTGTCCAAATTTCAAACTGGAACACAACCCAAACTTGAGCCAAAGTTCGAATCTGAAACAGAAACAATATCAAATTTGAAATATAAATTTTTGCAAAACTCATTCTTTCTCCAGAACAAAAATATGACAGGGTACCTTATCCAATATGATGAGCACCCAAAGTGTCAAATTTGAAAAATTCGAATTTTGAGTTCTTGCAGGCATTTCATCGAACACTGGCAGCAGAAAATCAAATCAAATCAAACTTCACTGTGCTGCACTGTGCTAGCTCGCTGCAGCCCTGTTGCCATGCCTCTGGACGGTGCCCTGGTCGAACCCAGTCCCCTCTGCCCCGACCCAAGCCCTGGAAGAAGGAGGAGAAGAGAAGCCAGCACCCCCGGACCCCCGCTCTTCTTCCCAGCAGCCTGCACGTCGACGACCACCCTGCCCTCGCCAGAGGAGACCCACAGCACCCCGCGGCCGACCCAGCAACCCCCCAGCACGCGAGCGTGAACGCCGTGACCGGAGCGAGCTTGCAACGCCGCCAGGACCCCCGTGCAGTGAAGCTTTTGGTCGCCTGGTTCCTCGTCGCCTCGGCCTATATAAAGCCCCTCCGATCAAACGAATCGACGCACCTCATCCCCAGCTACCTCCCAGACATCGCCGCTCACTCCCTCTCGCTCTGCTTCGCCGTAGCCAGCCTCGCCGGAGAAGCACTGGACGCAGGGAGCGCCGCCGCGTCCGACCACCTGGGAGCTTGCCGCCGCAGGGAATCGGAGGAGGAGCACCGCAGCCGATCCCGCACCCCGCCGTCGAGTCCTGCTTCCCCTACGCCCCGCCCTCGCCGTCGAACGATCGTCGCTGCTCGCAGGTGAGCTTCCGCCGGGCTGAGGAAGACGATGCGTGTGCGCCGTTCGATCTAGATCCGACGGTAACTTACCGATTCGAGAAGCGTTAAGTGAACTGACGATTCGGTCCCACCTGTCAGCCCCGTTTTATTTTTTCCCAGCCGACGCGAAACGTTTTCTGGGCCAAGCCCGTTCGGGTTCCGTCTGGACTAGGCCCAGCTAGGAAAGTTTCGGTCCGTTTCAGTTTTTAATTAATTCCCGCCCTTTTCTTTTATTTCAAATAAGTTTCAGATGCTATTTTCAAACTTTAATTCCTAGAGTTTTACAAATCCAAATCTAGCAAATAAATATTCGTTGGAAAGCTTACAAAATACTCTATCCAACAATCCTGGTTAGAATTCAAAATAAGTTAGGAATTAAAATGGTTATGAATAGTGTGACCTTAGCTTGTTAATTAATGAAAGATTTCTAGAAAATTATTTAAGCCATCAAAAATCATGAAAATTAAAATGTGAACTTGCTAATGACCCCTCTTACTATTAGTCAACACTAATCTACCCCCACACCATATTAGTGTGATCATTTAGATCCTAACCCAAACCTATTTGTTAGCATGAAATGATAGATCACTAGTGCACACTTAGAATTAATTGCCCTCACTACCAATTCATTTAGTGGACCCATCCCACTTAAACTTGTCTTAGTAACCCTAAGTCAACACCAATGCTGCACACGTAAACCACCTATGCCACCTAGTAGAGAGACTAGCTTGCACACTTGAAGAAAAACTTAGAAGAAAACTTACAATCCAACACTATAAAATTTCAACAGGAATGCTTTGGTTAGCAAACAAAGATGTGTGCTTGGTGTTTTGTTAGCTTGGTGAAGTGATGGTGTGCTTTGTGTTTATTCGTTATTAGACGCTAGTGTTGCCGAGGAAGATTTTGGAGGGGATTATTATTATCAAGAAGAAGAAGAAAACCCCAGACACTTTGCCAACCAAGGCAAGCCATCTTTTGATTCATACTTCCACTACCTAGTTTTAAGATTGCATTCTACCTGTTTTAAGTAAATTGCATGATTGAATTGCTAGAGTAGAATGATAGAAGTATATTGATGTCTTGTTGATCAAGAGCATCAAGCTGAGTTTATCCAACCCTAGTAGTAGTACTATCACTCAATGTAGTTGCTTAGTCGCTAATAAAAGTTGAGGCTATCTCTGGAGGAACCCCATTTGAAAGGTGGTGACTTGACCTGGAAACTTAAAATGGGAGATTGCTCCTACATGATGGCTTTATGAAAGAAAATAATCTTGACTAAGAACTATGGAATGTATTTCTCAATTGACAACGAGTGATGTACATGGGTGCCAATTATACCGTACAACCACATTACCCCTATATGGGAAGGGGCTTAATCCGTAGCTTGTTTATCTTAGTATGGGAGGTCTTGTATTAAATCTTCATGGGAGGACTCCATGGGCGGATACTTCTTGACCAAGTGGATTCCACTAACCCGGTCTCCGGGATGGGCAGAACTAGAGGCGCCGGAGCGGGAAGTCCGTATCCCGGGCTCTAGGGAAGGATCCTATACTAGGATGAGCAAGTGAAAGGTTTTGTTTGACTATCTGAAATCCGCATACCTTTGTGTATGGCGAACCGTGGATTCTCCCGGCAGATGTATCGAATCTTGTGGGTAAAGTGTACCCCTCTGCAAAGGTTTCAAACTATTCGAATAGCCGAGTCCTCGGTCATGGACGGTTGGCAAACTCTACCTGGCTTTTGTCAAGACTAAAAATAACAAGGGTGAACTTGGTGAATGACATGAATCTGAATTGACATGACTTGACCTTGATCTTGACACATTGAAGTTCCTCTTTAGAATGAACTTAGAGAACTAAACCTCTTTTCTACCAATGAGCATTCTTGGGAAATAAAACTAGCTTTTGCAAACCAACTTAGTGCTTAGTCCACTATACCCAACCTTGCATGTCTACTTCATCTTTTCATTTATAAGATGGTTTGCGAGTGCATCCAATGTACTCACGGCTGTGTCCCTGGCTATCAACTTGGCCAGACTATGGGGAGGAATACCCGGAGGAAGGGTATGAAGAAGAGTACCAGAACTAAGCTCGTCTCCGTGAGTCGCCATTTGCCTGTAGGGAGAAGGCATGGGCCGAAGACGCTATTTCCGCTGCTATATTGTGTTGTAATATGACTTGGTCTATATGACCATTGTATTTGAATCATCGTATTGTAATGTCTATGGAACTGAGTACCCACTACGTTATGTATATCGCAACAACGGTTCTGGGATTGCGGTGGAATACATAACGGGCACTTCGAATTTGTATCAAATTTGAGGTCGTCACAAGTTGGTATCAGAGCCTAGGCTGACCATAGGAGACCCTAGTTAGAATGGGCGTGAAACAAAACTTTGATAAAAGAAAGATACAAGAACGGTTGCAAAAATTTCTTAGTCTTTCCTCTCTAGTTGCAAAGTTTTATACATACTTCAGTTTTTGCTTACTTAAAATTTTGCACACTTGAGTTGATCACTAACTTGAACTAATTTAAAATTTTGTAGATGGCCTTGGTATTCACTGAGCAGTACCAGTTGGGCCAAGGTGGCAGCCTTTGTTTCGAGCGTGACCTCACCACTTTGACCTTGTTCCTGAACCGTTTGTACCCGGAGTTCAAGGGAGCCGTGCTCAATGAGCACCCGGATGGAGAGCTACGGTGGCTCATCCGAGCTAGTTGCCGTGGCAAGAAGGGGATGTTGGGTTCTCCAAGGGTCAAGTTTGAGCTTGTGGAGAACACTTGGGCCGATGGTTTGGTCCGAGCGATGCAGGAGATGCACGCCCACTTGTGCGGACTGCATGTTGAGGAGGTTCAGGGAGGACGCTTCAAGGACTTTGCTCGGCGTGATGCGGATGGACGTCCCGCAAACATGCCCGGGCAGAATGAGCCGAGTACCTACATCGACCACATGGACTTCTTGCTGTACTCCACTCAGCAGGAGGCCGACCGTGCCCGTACTAGGGCCAACCTCGAGCACATTGCACTAGTGGAGGCAAGGAGCACTATCAGGATTCTGGCGAAGGAGCGCAAGAGCCTTCGTCGCCAGCGCGATGAGAAGGAACAAGACCTTGAGGAGTTGAAGGCCAACGTGGCGGAGTTGACTGCGTACATTGAGGGTCTTGAGGATCACCTTGGTGAGGAGGAAGGCATTGATCTCCGCAAGGAGGATAATGCCCTCATTAGTGATGAGGATGACTTCATGGAGGACCTCGATGATCCGGAGGATGGTGGCCACAATGGATTCATTGTGAGTGACGAGGAGGAAGACCCCGAGGAGCCCGCTGTTTAGACTCGAGCTCCATGTGTTATCTAGTATGAGTTCCACTTTAGTTTTCACTTCGTGTAGGTGTGAGTTGTATCCCCCTCTCTAGTAGACGAGTCGCAATGGTTCGATGTAAACCATTTGTAATGTGTGAACTCGTGTGTATGACATGTTTGTTGAGTGTTGAATGAAATATGAATTTGGCTTTTAAAGCCTTAGTAAACAAAATTTGCATCATTCATGTTACCTTTAAATCTTAGCAAATTAGTTTTTCCCTCTTGTCTTACACACCTTATCTTCAGATGCCGCGAGCACCCCCACCCCCGAACCCGGAAATGGCCGAACTGCTAAGGTTAATCATGGAAGACCGGGAAGCAGCCCGAGCTGAGCGCCAAGCTAGCCTAGCCACTCTTCAGCAACTAACCCAGATGGCAATGAACCACAACAATGGCAATGGCAATGGTGAAGGAGAAAACCATGGCAATGGAGAGCACCGATCCAAGTTAAGGAGTTTCCAAAACACCAACCCTCCTATATTCACTAAGTCTGAAGAGCCCTTAGATGCCGATGATTGGCTTCGTACCATGGAGAACAATTTGGCAGTCGCCGAAGTTGGGGAGAATGAGAAGGTTCTGTACACCACCCACTAAATTGCTGGTGCAGCGAGAGCTTGGTGGGATAGTACTCGTGCAATGCAAGCCCCAGGGTATGTTATGCCATGGGAGGAGTTCAAGAGCAAGTTTAGCAAAGCCCATGTTCCCCTGGGATTGGTGAAAAGGATGAGAGATGAGTTCAGAAATCTGAAGCAAGGTTCCATGTCTGTGGTGGATTACCGTGACAAGTTCCTTACCTTGTCTAGGTACGCTCCAGATGACACCAATACCACTGAAAAGAAGCAAGAAAGGTTTCTGGATGGACTTCATGATGAGATGCAATGTGTCTTGGTCAGCATTCCCTTTGCCGACCTGGAGTCATTGGTTGACTCTGCCATTCAGATGGAGGGCAAACTCAAGCAAGCTACCGAGAACCGTAAGCGCCGTATGATGTATCAAGGCAACTCGAGCAACTCGCAGAAGCCAAGGGGAAATGCACCTATGGGTTTCGCCCCTAGGCCAATGAGGCCGTCTGCACCTGCTCCGCGTCCCAACTATCCCAACCGCCCACCCGGCAACAACTTTAACCGTGCACCTCCAAGACCTAGTGGCAACAACTACAACACTAATACTCCAAGGCCAAATGGCGCCCCTGTGTTACCCAAGCCTGGTGACAAGTCTGGTGTTACATGTTATGAGTGTGGACTAAAAGGGCATTACTCCAATGAGTGCCCCAAGAAGCTGAATGATGCATCCAAGACTGCTGCCCCTGCTCAGCAACAGCGTCGTGTGGGAAATGGCAAGAACTATCCACCGAGGAACCAGCCTCATTCTCATGGTCGTCTGAATCACATGAATGTTGAAGAAGCTCAGGAAGCAACCGACGTGGTGCTTGGTATGTTCCCTGTTAACTCAGTTCTTGCAAGAGTTCTGTTTGATTCTGGAGCTTCACACTCATTTGTTACCCAATTATTCGTTGATAAAAGTGGACTTCAACCCACACCCTTGAAAGAGGTCATGTCAGTGCAAATTCCCGGGTCAGTAACCAAAGCTAGTTGTAACTGCTTGGCAGTGCCCATAGAAATCCATGGGATAGCTTTCTTAGCCAATTTGATAGTGTTGGGAACCAAAGGTTTGGAAGTCGTTCTTGGTATGAATTGGATGTCTTTACATCAAGGAGTGATAGATTGTGCCAAGAAGACCATCACCATGAAGAGTAGCAATGGAATCATAGTCAAGCATGTGTCCGTAAAACCACCCCAAACCACCCAATGTCATAAGAGTATCTCAGGACCGACTTTGGAGCAAGTCCCCATCGTCTGTGAGTACCCGGATGTCTTTCCTGATGAGCTACCCGGAATGCCACCGGATCGGGATATCGAGTTTATCATTGAGCTTATCCCCGGAACTAGATCAATAGCCCAACGACCCTATCGTATGAACCCAGCTGAACTAGTTGAGTTGAAGAAGCAATTGGATGACCTTTTGAGCAAAGGATTGATTCAGCCAAGTTCTTCTGCTTGGAGATCACCTGTTCTGTTTGTGGATAAAAGTGACGGTTCTAGCCGACTGTGCACGGATTACCGCAAGCTTAACGATGTGACCATCAAGAACAAGTACCCTCTCCCGAAGATCGAAGATTTGTTTGACCAATTGACTGGAGCCAGAGTCTTCTCAAAGATAGATCTTAGAACTGGATACCACCAACTGAAGATCCGTGCAACGGATATCCCCAAAACAGCCTTCACTACCCGATACGGATTGTATGAGTACACCGTAATGTCATTTGGATTAACCAATGCCCCTGCTTATTTCATGAATCTCATGAATAAGGTTTTTATGGAGTTCCTGGATAAGTTTGTTGTTGTCTTCATTGATGACATTCTTATCTACTCCAAATCCGAAGATGAGCATGCAACCCATTTGAGATTAATCTTAGAAACCCTAAGAGAGCATCAGCTGTATGCCAAGTTCAGTAAATGTGAGTTCTGGTTGAAGGAAGTTGGATTCTTAGGCCATGTGTTATCAGTGGGAGGAATATCCGTAGACCCCAAGAAGATCAAATCAGTCATGGAATGGGAAGCCCCTACCACTCAGACGGAAGTTAGAGGTTTTCTCGGATTAGCGGGATATTACCGCAAGTTTGTTGAAGGATTTTCCAGTATTGCCCGTCCAATGACCCAATTGTTGAAGAAGGACAAGAAGTTTGAATGGACCCCTAAGTGTGAAGAGAGTTTTCAAGAGCTCAAGAAGCGATTGGTGACCGCCCCTGTCCTAACCATGCCCGATATCACCAAGAATTTTGATGTCTATTGCGACGCTTCCAAACTTGGACTTGGTTGTGTATTGATGCAAGAAGGCAAGGTCATAGCTTACCTCTCTCGGCAGCTTCGACCTCATGAAGAAAATTATCCAACCCATGATCTAGAATTAGCAGCCGTGGTTCTAGCTTTGAAGACTTGGAGGCATTATTTGATGGGCAACCGTTGTGAGATCTACTCCGACCACAAGAGTTTGAAGTATATATTCACCCAGAAGGAGTTGAACATGAGGCAAAGAAGATGGATGGAGTTGATCAAGGATTATGATCTGGAAATTCATTATCACCCCGGTAAGGCCAATGTAGTGGCCGATGCGTTGAGTAGGAAGCCGTGTTCGTTGAATATGAGGATCAAGGAAGAGCAACCTATGTTGCACCAAGAATTTGAAAGATTTGGATTGGAACTAGTCAGTCAGGGATTCCTAGCCAACCTTGAGTTTCAACCCACCTTGATGAGCCAAATCAAAGAAGCCCAGAAGGGAAATGAGAGTATTGAAGGAATCAAGCGCAGAATTGGTTCCGGCAAGGTGCCAGGATTTGAAGAAGATGATCAAGGAGTTCTTTGGTATAAAGGCCGTATTTGTGTGCCTGCTGATTCCGAATTGAAGGAAGTGATTATGAAGGAAGCCCATGAGACACCTTACTCCATCCACCCCGGTGGAACTAAGATGTACCAAGATTTGAAGGAACAATTTTGGTGGCATGGAATGAAGCGGGAGATTGCATCGTTTATATCCAAGTGTGATATCTGCCAAAGAGTCAAGGCTGAACATCAACGTCCTGCTGGTTTGCTGCAACCTTTGCAAGTTCCGGAATGGAAGTGGGACTCTGTTGGAATGGATTTCATCACTGGATTTCCAAGGTCTAGCCGTGGAAATGACTCTATTTGGGTCATTGTGGATAGACTGACCAAAGTTGCCCATTTTATTCCTGTCAAGACCACTCATCGCTCAGATCAGCTAGCAGATCTGTACCTATCCAGAATTGTCAGTTTGCATGGAATCCCTAAAACCATAGTTTCTGATCGAGGAACCCAATTCACCTCGAGATTTTGGAAAAGCTTACATCAAGCCCTGGGAACCAAGTTAGCTTTCAGCACAGCTTACCACCCTCAGACGGATGGACAGACTGAAAGAGTGAATCAAATACTTGAAGATATGTTGAGAGCCTATGTTCTAGCTTATGGAGCTAAGTGGGAAGAGTGTCTGCCTTTCGCGGAGTTTTCCTATAACAACAGTTATCAAGCCAGTTTGCAAATGGCCCCATTTGAAGCTTTGTATGGAAGAAAGTGTCGTACCCCTTTGAATTGGTCGGAAACCGGAGACAGTCAGATTTTTGGACCAGATATTCTGCAAGAAGCCGAGGAGAAGGTTCGCATGATTCGTGAATACCTCAAGGCAGCCCAATCAAGACAAAAGAGTTATGCCGACAAGAGACGTCGAGAACTGACCTTCCAGATTGGAGATTTTGTTTATCTCAGAGTATCACCCCTCAAGGGAATGCAAAGATTCCAAGTAAAGGGAAAGCTTGCACCAAGATATATTGGACCCTTCAAGATACTAGACCGTAGAGGAGAAGTGTCGTATCAGTTGGAAATGCCCCCGGAATTGTCTGAAGTGCACGATGTCTTTCACGTGTCTTTACTTCGGAAATGTCTTGAAGTTCCGGAGAAGCCTGAAATCTTCAAGAATATTGATCACCGTTCTGTGGACATCAACAAGGACTTGACCTATCGTGAAATGCCTATCCGTATCCTCGAGGAAGCATATCGAACCACTCGAACCCGAAGCATCAAATTTCTGAAAGTTCAGTGGAGTAATCACACCGAAGAGGAAGCTACTTGGGAACGAGAAGATTACCTTCAGAAAGAGTTTCCCAATCTTTTCAATTCTTAACTAGTGAATCTCGGGGACGAGATTCTTTTTAAGGGGGGAAGATTGTAACAACTCAGAAATTGTAATCCAACTCTTATGAATTAAAGTGCCAAATTTTGGGCTAAGATAAAGTTTTTTATTCATTATTTTATGCATACATGTATTTCCTCTTATATGTATTCTATGATTTTATGTGTGCTATTTTTGCTTGAGCATTGGTCAGGTAATTCTAAGTGAACAAACAGAAACATTTGAGAAAGATTATAAGAACCAAAAGAACCAGAAATAAAAATAAGTAAGAAAGAGAGAAAGTTAATATGATCTAGAAACTGTTAATGACTACACCACTTTGAGCCCTTAGATTAAGCAATCTACAGCTCACCTTCATGTTTGGCCAGTGAGTTGAGCTTAAACAAGTTATGGACGAACTCAACCAACAAACAATTGTCCAAATTTCAAACTGGAACACAACCCAAACTTGAGCCAAAGTTTGAATCTGAAACAGAAACAATATCAAATTTGAAATATAAATTTTTGCAAAACTCATTCTTTCTCCAGAACAAAAATATGACAGGGTACCTTATCCAATATGATGAGCACCCAAAGTGTCAAATTTGAAAAATTCGAATTTTGAGTTCTTGCAGGCATTTCATCGAACACTGGCAGCAGAAAATCAAATCAAATCAAACTTCACTGTGCTGCACTGTGCTAGCTCGCTGCAGCCCTGTTGCCATGCCTCTGGACGGTGCCCTAGTCGAACCCAGTCCCCTCTGCCCCGACCCAAGCCCTGGAAGAAGGAGGAGAAGAGAAGCCAGCACCCCCGGACCCCCGCTCTTCTTCCCAGCAGCCTGCACGTCGACGACCACCCTGCCCTCGCCAGAGGAGACCCACAGCACCCCGCGGCCGACCCAGCAACCCCCCAGCACGCGAGCGTGAACGCCGTGACCGGAGCGAGCTTGCAACGCCGCCAGGACCCCCGTGCAGTGAAGCTTTTGGTCGCCTGGTTCCTCGTCGCCTCGGCCTATATAAAGCCCCTCCGATCAAACGAATCGACGCACCTCATCCCCAGCTACCTCCCAGACATCGCCGCTCACTCCCTCTCGCTCTGCTTCGCCGTAGCCAGCCTCGCCGGAGCAGCACTGGATGCAGGGAGCGCCGCCGCGTCCGACCACCTGGGAGCTTGCCGCCGCAGGGAATCGGAGGAGGAGGAGCACCGCAGCCGATCCCGCACCCCGCCGTCGAGTCCTGCTTCCCCTACGCCCCGCCCTCGCCGTCGAACGATCGTCGCTGCTCGCAGGTGAGCTTCCGCCGGGCTGAGGAAGACGATGCGTGTGCGCCGTTCGATCTAGATCCGACGGTAACTTACCGATTCGAGAAGCGTTAAGTGAACTGACGATTCGGTCCCACCTGTCAGCCCCATTTTATTTTTTCCCAGCCGACGCGAAACGTTTTCTGGGCCAAGCCCGTTCGGGTTCCGTCTGGACTAGGCCCAGCTAGGAAAGTTTCGGTCCGTTTCAGTTTTTAATTAATTCCCGCCCTTTTCTTTTATTTCAAATAAGTTTCAGATGCTATTTTCAAACTTTAATTCCTAGAGTTTTACAAATCCAAATCTAGCAAATAAATATTCATTGGAAAGCTTACAAAATACTCTATCCAACAGTCCTGGTTAGAATTCAAAATAAGTTAGGAATTAAAATGGTTATGAATAGTGTGACCTTAGCTTGTTAATTAATGAAAGATTTCTAGAAAATTATTTAAGCCATCAAAAATCATGAAAATTAAAATGTGAACTTGCTAATGACCCCTCTTACTGTTAGTCAACACTAATCTACCCCCACACCATATTAGTGTGATCATTTAGATCCTAACCCAAACCTATTTGTTAGCATGAAATGATAGATCACTAGTGCACACTTAGAATTAATTGCCCTCACTACCAATTCATTTAGTGGACCCATCCCACTTAAACTTGTCTTAGTAACCCTAAGTCAACACCAATGCTGCACACGTAAACCACCTATGCCACCTAGTAGAGAGACTAGCTTGCACACTTGAAGAAAAACTTAGAAGAAAACTTACAATCCAACACTATAAAATTTCAACAGGAATGCTTTGGTTAGCAAACAAAGATGTGTGCTTGGTGTGTTGTTAGCTTGGTGAAGTGATGGTGTGCTTTGTGTTTATTCGTTATTAGACGCTAGTGTTGCCGAGGAAGATTTTGGAGGGGATTATTATTATCAAGAAGAAGAAAACCCCGGACACTTTGCCAACCAAGGCAAGCCATCTTTTGATTCATACTTCTACTACCTAGTTTTAAGATTGCATTCTACCTGTTTTAAGTAAATTGCATGATTGAATTGCTAGAGTAGAATGATAGAAGTATATTGATGTCTTGTTGATCAAGAGCATCAAGCTGAGTTTATCCAACCCTAGTAGTAGTACTATCACTCAATGTAGTTGCTTAGTCGCTAATAAAAGTTGAGGCTATCTCTGGAGGAACCCCATTTGAAAGGTGGTGACTTGACCTGGAAACTTAAAATGGGAGATTGCTCCTACATGATGGCTTTATGAAAGAAAATAATCTTGACTAAGAACTATGGAATGTATTTCTCAATTGACAATGAGTGATGTACATGGGTGCCAATTATACCGTACAACCACATTACCCCTATATGGGAAGGGGCTTAATCCGTAGCTTGTTTATCTTAGTATGGGAGGTCTTGTATTAAATCTTCATGGGAGGACTCCATGGGCGGATACTTCTTGACCAAGTGGATTCCACTAACCCGGTCTCCGGGATGGGCAGAACTAGAGGCGCCGGAGCGGGAAGTCCATATCCCGGGCTCTAGGGAAGGATCCTATACTAGGATGAGCAAGTGAAAGGTTTTGTTTGACTATCTGAAATCTGCATACCTTTGTGTATGGCGAACCGTGGATTCTCCCGGCAGATGTATCGAATCTTGTGGGTAAAGTGTACCCCTCTGCAGAGGTTTCAAACTATTCGAATAGCCGAGTCCTCGGTCATGGACGGTTGGCAAACTCTACCTGGCTTTTGTCAAGACTAAAAATAACAAGGGTGAACTTGGTGAATGACATGAATCTGAATTGACATGACTTGACCTTGATCTTGACACATTGAAGTTCCTCTTTAGAATGAACTTAGAGAACTAAACCTCTTTTCTACCAATGAGCATTCTTGGGAAATAAAACTAGCTTTTGCAAACCAACTTAGTGCTTAGTCCACTATACCCAACCTTGCATGTCTACTTCATCTTTTCATTTATAAGATGGTTTGCGAGTGCATCCAATGTACTCACGGCTGTGTCCCTGGCTATCAACTTGGCCAGACTATGGGGAGGAATACCCGGAGGAAGGGTATGAAGAAGAGTACCAGAACTAAGCTCGTCTCCGTGAGTCGCCATTTGCCTGTAGGGAGAAGGCATGGGCCGAAGACGCTATTTCCGCTGCTATATTGTGTTGTAATATGACTTGGTCTATATGACCATTGTATTTGAATCATCGTATTGTAATGTCTATGGAACTGAGTACCCACTACGTTATGTATATCGCAACAACGGTTCTAGGATTGCGGTGGAATACATAACGGGCACTTCGAATTTGTATCAAATTTGAGGTCGTCACACTGCCTTTGGAGCATACGGACATGCAAGAGCTTCAGTTTGCAGAGCATTACTTGCTTGCTCGGCGCGTCCCGCCGCAGACATGGCCACATCCCCATTTGAGTTTCTGAACACACAACACCATCCTCCAGACTGATTCATAGCAAAGAAACTGCCATCAGTATTTATCTTCATAGTGTCTCCCTCAGGAGGTTTCCATCCTCAAGAAACAGGCTTCGGTTGTCTAGGTTCTGCCAACAAGAATTGTTCGTACTCACATCGCACTTCTATTGGCCTGAAAAACCACATCCTTCCCTCATCAGCGTTTACCTTATTTCTATGCTTCAACCAATTCCAAATCAGAGCGACCGATCTGATTGTTTTCTTCCTGTCTAAATTGAAAATAATTTGCAGCATCTCCTTCGGTCAATCGCACTGCAATAGCTTCACTCTTACTTCCTCTAGATTCATTTTCATCCAGGTTTCCCTTACTCCTTTGCATCTAAGAAAAACGTGAGCTCCATCCTCATTGAGTCTGTGACAGACTTTGCATAAAGGATAAATCTCAATACCACTTCTCTCAATATTGCATCTATGTGGAAGGCTATCATGTGCTATTCTCCACAGGAATTGTTGTACATTTGGTGGACATGGACATGACCTTCCATTCAAACTGTTTCCCGCTAGTACCCTTCCGTTCTGATACTTTTTCATATAAAAAACTTTTTAATCTGACTTCGTATGCAAAAGTTATGGCCGTTTTTCCGAGACATAAAGTTTTTTTGTAAAAAATATCAAAATTTATTTTTATTATTTTTATTACTTACTAGATCACATAACATAACTAAATATGATTTTTTGAATTTTTTTCAAACCTTTTATCATTTTCTTTTATTTTTTGAAAGACTAAAAAGGCGACCCACAGGGGAGGGAGGGTGGGTGGCGGGTGAAAAAAAAATTCCGGCCGTTATGCGTGGCGCATTTGCCATATGCGCCACGCATAATTTGCCTATCATGGTTAGGAAGTAGAGGCTTTACAATAGTTTTAACTCTAGTGGCTACTGTATAACTTCTAACGGACCCATGTGAATGGATCCCTCAGATTAGAAATAAGCGTAAGTGACTTTATAATAACTTGGTACAAAATTTATATTAAATTACGAACACTCATTTTTTATCGGAAGGAGTAGTAATGTTAAAAGGCTCATTCCAGTAGGCCCACAAACCACCCATCCACTCGTGACACCGTAACTGCAGAGGCCAAACCCTATACACTGCATTTTCTGGCGCTGAAGACTCGCGCCGCCTGAAGCAGTTCGTTAATGAGCTTGACATTTATGTCACGCGTTTCCAGCGCGAAAACAGATTATTCGCTCTGGTCTAGACTTTGTTTGGCTAGTGATTTCCCCCTTTTCTTTTTCTTCTTTCTCTTTTTCTTCTCTTTCTTGATTATTGGTTCATGATTTTTGAAAAATGGTTTATAAGTTTTTGAAAAATGTGCACAATTTTTTTTCAAAAAATTGTTCATTTATTTTAAAAATTGGTTAAAGTATTTTTAAAAATCATGAACATTTTTTAATTTTTTTAAAAATCATGATTTTTTAAAATTTGTTTATGAATTTCAAAAAATGTAAAAGATTTCTTAAACTTGTTCATGAATTTTGAAAATTGTTCAAGGTTTTTACAGAATTGTCCATAAATTTCGAAAATTGGTTCATGAATTTGAAAAATGATCAAGATTTTTAAAAATTGTTCATGGATTTTGAAAATTGGCTCATGATTTTTAAATATATTCATTATTTTTAAATTTGTTTTCATGATTTTTTAAAATAATTCTTAAATGTTCAAAAAATCACGGTTTATTATTATAGAACATTCAAAGTTTAAAATAATACTCCCTCCGTTTCAAAATATAAGATGTTTTAGCTTTGTGAAGGAAATGTATCTAGACACCTTTTAGTGCGTGTATTCAAGTGAACCTACACACTAAAAGATGTCTAGATATATTTGCTTTACAAAGCTAAAATATCTTATATTTTAAAACGGAGGGAGTATTTGTTTTGGTTTTGTATGTCTGAACATTTTTAAAATGTAAAAACGGGAAAAGAATGAAAAAAGAAAAGAAACGAAAGCAGAAATCGTAAAAAAAAGTAAACGGGCCGGCCCAAATCGTACAAGAGCTCCCCCGCAGAGAATAACACCCACGACTTCCCCATCCAGCTCGCCGTCACCGCCGTCTCGCTCGCATCCCTGCGCGCTCCGCCGTCGGCGCCTTCCCTTCTCTTCCCCGTCGCCGCCGTCCAGCACAAGGGGATCGGATCGGCCATCTGGTATCTTCAACGAAGGCCATGGCTCTTCGAGCGGCCGCCGCGAGGTTGGCGTCGTCCAGCCTCCGCCGCCGCCACAGCCACCTCCTCCCGACGGCGCTCCTCTCGCCCGACACCACCGCCTGCCCCACGGCCTTCCTCCACTCCCACGCCACCAGCTTCGGTACGCCCCTCCCCGTCCTTGAGCAAGAATTAAAATTTAACATCGAGAAAGATTTTTTGATCTCCTTGAACAATACTCCATTGGCCGCTCTACCATATTGATTGCACTTCAAAGCTTGGACTAGCACCAATGCATCAGTCTCCACTTCAGTATCGGTCACCTGTAGTGCTAACGCTGCCTTTGGAGCATACGGACAGGCAAGAGCTTCAGTTTGCAGAGCATTACTTGCTTGCTCGGCGCGTCCCGCCGCAGACATGGCCACATCCCCATTTGAGTTTCTGAACACACAACACCATCCTCCAGACTGATTCATAGCAAAGAAACTGCCATCAGTATTTATCTTCATAGTGTCTCCCTCAGGAGGTTTACATCCTCAAGAAACAGGCTTCGGTTGTCTAGGTTCTGCCAACAAGAATTGTTCGTACTCACATCGCACTTCTATTGGCCTGAAAAACCACATCCTTCCCTCATCAGCGTTTACCTTATTTCTATGCTTCAACCAATTCCAAATCAGAGCGACCGATCTAATTGTTTTCTTCCTATCTAAATTGAAAATAATTTGCAGCATCTCCTTCGGTCAATCGCACTGCAATAGCTTCACTCTTACTTCCTCTAGATTCATTTTCATCCAGGTTTCCCTTACTCCTTTGCATCTAAGAAAAACGTGAACTCCATCCTCATTGAGTCTGTGATAGACTTTGCATAAAGGATAAATCTCAATACCACTTCTCTCAATATTGCATCTATGTGGAAGGCTATCATGTGCTATTCTCCACAGGAATTGTTGTACATTTGGTGGACATGGACATGACCTTCCATTCAAACTGTTCCCCGCTAGTACCCTTCGTTGTACCAGAGGCACTGCCTCCATGCTCTAGTAGGGTTCGATGTAGTTTGTACGCTGAATTAACCGAGAAAATCCCTTTCTGATCTAGACGCCACGCCCATGAATCCTCCATCTCCACATTGATTTGAATTCTCTTCACATGGATTGCATCAGCTAGCCAGAGGCAATCATACACGAGTTGTTCATCCCATCCACCAGTAACAAGATCAATGAGGTCATTGACCTGATTGATCATCATGTTTCCCTTCATTGTGATCAGAAAAGGGGATCCCTCCCTTGAAACCCATGGATCATGCCACATATCAATTGATAGGCCATGCCCTACTCGCTTTTGAGCTACAGAAAAAGATGTAACTTTTCGTTCTGATACTTTTTCATATAAAAAACTTTTTAATCTGACTTCGTATGCAAAAGTTATGGCCGTTTTTCCGAGACATAAAGTTTTTTTGTAAAAAATATCAAAATTTATTTTTATTATTTTTATTACTTACTAGATCACATAACATAACTAAATCTGATTTTTTGAATTTTTTTCAAACCTTTTATCATTTTCTTTTATTTTTTGAAAGACTAAAAAGGCGACCCACGGGGGGGGGGGGTGGGTGGCGGGTGAAAAAAAAGGTCCGGCCGTTATGCGTGGCGCATTTGCCATATGCGCCACGCATAATTTGCCTATCATGGTTAGGAAGTAGAGGCTTTACAATAGTTTTAACTCTAGTGGCTACTGTATAACTTCTAACGGACCCATGTGAATGGATCCCTCAGATTAGAAATAAGCGTAAGTGACTTTATAATAACTTGGTACAAAATTTATATTAAATTACGAACACTCATTTTTTATCGGAAGGAGTAGTAATGTTAAAAGGCTCATTCCAGTAGGCCCACAAACCACCCATCCACTCGTGACACCGTAACTGCAGAGGCCAAACCCTATACACTGCATTTTCTGGCGCTGAAGACTCGCGCCGCCTGAAGCAGTTCGTTAATGAGCTTGACATTTATGTCACGCGTTTCCGGCGCGAAAACAGATTATTCGCTCTGGTCTAGACTTTGTTTGGCTAGTGATTTCCCCCTTTTCTTTTTCATATTTCTCTTTTTCTTCTCTTTCTTGATTATTGGTTCATGATTTTTGAAAAATGGTTTATAAGTTTTTGAAAAATGTGCACAATCTTCGGTCAATCGCACTGCAATAGCTTCACTCTTACTTCCTCTAGATTCATTTTCATCCAGGTTTCCCTTACTCCATTGCATCTAAGAAAAATGTGAGCTCCATCCTCATTGAGTCTGTGACAGACTTTGCATAAAGGATAAATCTCAATACCACTTCTCTCAGTATTGCATCTATGTGGAAGGCTATCATGTGCTATTCTCCACAGGAATTGTTGTACATTTGGTGGACATGGACACGACCTTCCATTCAAACTGTTCCCCGCCAGTACCCTTCGTTGTACCAGAGGCACTGCCTCCATGCTCCAGTAGGGTTCGATGTAGTTTGTACACTGAATTAACCGAGAAAATCCCTTTCTGATCTAGACGCCACGCCCATGAATCCTCCATCTCCACATTGATTGGAATTCTCTTCACATGGATTGCATCGGCTAGCCAGAGGCAATCATCCACGAGTTGTTCATCCCATCCACCAGTAACAGGATCAATGAGGTCATTGACCTGATTGATCATCATGTTTCCCTTCATTGTGATCAGAAAAGGGGATCCCTCCCTTGAAACCCATGGATCATGCCACATATCAATTGATAGGCCATGCCCTACTCGCTTTTGAGCTACAGAAAAAGATGTAACTTTTCGTTCTGATACTTTTTCATATAAAAAACTTTTTAATCTGACTTCGTATGCAAAAGTTATGGCCGTTTTTCCGAGACATAAAGTTTTTTTGTAAAAAATATCAAAATTTATTTTTATTATTTTTATTACTTACTAGATCACATAACATAACTAAATCTGATTTTTTGAATTTTTTTCAAACCTTTTATCATTTTCTTTTATTTTTTGAAAGACTAAAAAGGCGACCCACGGGGGGGGGTGGGTGGCGGGTGAAAAAAAAATTCGGCCGTTATGCGTGGCGCATTTGCCATATGCGCCACGCATAATTTGCCTATCATGGTTAGGAACTAGAGGCTTTACAATAGTTTTAACTCTAGTGGCTACTGTATAACTTCTAACGGACCCATGTGAATGGATCCCTCAGATTAGAAATAAGCGTAAGTGACTTTATAATAACTTGGTACAAAATTTATATTAAATTACGAACACTCATTTTTTATTGGAAGGATTAGTAATGTTAAAAGGCTCATTCCAGTAGGCCCACAAACCACCCATCCACTCGTGACACCGTAATTGCAGAGGCCAAACCCTATACACTGCATTTTCTGGCGCTGAAGACTCGCGCCGCCTGAAGCAGTTCGTTAATGAGCTTGACATTTATGTCACGCGTTTCCGGCGCGAAAACAGATTATTCGCTCTGGTCTAGACTTTGTTTGGCTAGTGATTTCCCCCTTTTCTTTTTCATCTTTCTCTTTTTCTTCTCTTTCTTGATTATTGGTTCATGATTTTTGAAAAATGGTTTATAAGTTTTTGAAAAATGTGCACAATCTTCGGTCAATCGCACTGCAATAGCTTCACTCTTACTTCCTCTAGATTCATTTTCATCCAGGTTTCCCTTACTCCTTTGCATCTAAGAAAAACGTGAGCTCCATCCTCATTGAGTCTGTGAAAGACTTTGCATAAAGGATAAATCTCAATACCACTTCTCTCAGTATTGCATCTATGTGGAAGGCTATCATGTGCTATTCTCCACAGGAATTGTTGTACATTTGGTGGACATGGACACGACCTTCCATTCAAACTGTTCCCCGCCAGTACCCTTCGTTGTACCAGAGGCACTGCCTCCATGCTCCAGTAGGGTTCGATGTAGTTTGTACACTGAATTAACCGAGAAAATCCCTTTCTGATCTAGACGCCACGCCCATGAATCCTCCATCTCCACATTGATTGGAATTCTCTTCACATGGATTGCATCGGCTAGCCAGAGGCAATCATCCACGAGTTGTTCATCCCATCCACCAGTAACAGGATCAATGAGGTCATTGACCTGATTGATCATCATGTTTCCCTTCATTGTGATCAGAAAAGGGGATCCCTCCCTTGAAACCCATGGATCATGCCACATATCAATTGATAGGCCATGCCCTACTCGCTTTTGAGCTACAGAAAAAGATGTAACTTTTCGTTCTGATACTTTTTCATATAAAAAACTTTTTAATCTGACTTCGTATGCAAAAGTTATGGCCGTTTTTCCGAGACATAAAGTTTTTTTGTAAAAAATATCAAAATTTATTTTTATTATTTTTATTACTTACTAGATCACATAACATAACTAAATCTGATTTTTTGAATCTTTTTCAAACCTTTTATCATTTTCTTTTATTTTTTGAAAGACTAAAAAGGCGACCCACGGGGGGGGGGGGGGTGGGTGGCGGGTGAAAAAAAAATTCGGCCGTTATGCGTGGCGCATTTGCCATATGCGCCACGCATAATTTGCCTATCATGGTTAGGAACTAGAGGCTTTACAATAGTTTTAACTCTAGTGGCTACTGTATAACTTCTAACGGACCCATGTGAATGGATCCCTCAGATTAGAAATAAGCGTAAGTGACTTTATAATAACTTGGTACAAAATTTATATTAAATTACGAACACTCATTTTTTATTGGAAGGATTAGTAATGTTAAAAGGCTCATTCCAGTAGGCCCACAAACCACCCATCCACTCGTGACACCGTAATTGCAGAGGCCAAACCCTATACACTGCATTTTCTGGCGCTGAAGACTCGCGCCGCCTGAAGCAGTTCGTTAATGAGCTTGACATTTATGTCACGCGTTTCCGGCGCGAAAACAGATTATTCGCTCTGGTCTAGACTTTGTTTGGCTAGTGATTTCCCCCTTTTCTTTTTCATCTTTCTCTTTTTCTTCTCTTTCTTGATTATTGGTTCATGATTTTTGAAAAATGGTTTATAAGTTTTTGAAAAATGTGCACAATCTTCGGTCAATCGCACTGCAATAGCTTCACTCTTACTTCCTCTAGATTCATTTTCATCCAGGTTTCCCTTACTCCTTTGCATCTAAGAAAAACGTGAGCTCCATCCTCATTGAGTCTGTGAAAGACTTTGCATAAAGGATAAATCTCAATACCACTTCTCTCAGTATTGCATCTATGTGGAAGGCTATCATGTGCTATTCTCCACAGGAATTGTTGTACATTTGGTGGACATGGACACGACCTTCCATTCAAACTGTTCCCCGCCAGTACCCTTCGTTGTACCAGAGGCACTGCCTCCATGCTCCAGTAGGGTTCGATGTAGTTTGTACACTGAATTAACCGAGAAAATCCCTTTCTGATCTAGACGCCACGCCCATGAATCCTCCATCTCCACATTGATTGGAATTCTCTTCACATGGATTGCATCGGCTAGCCAGAGGCAATCATCCACGAGTTGTTCATCCCATCCACCAGTAACAGGATCAATGAGGTCATTGACCTGATTGATCATCATGTTTCCCTTCATTGTGATCAGAAAAGGGGATCCCTCCCTTGAAACCCATGGATCATGCCACATATCAATTGATAGGCCATGCCCTACTCGCTTTTGAGCTACAGAAAAAGATGTAACTTTTCGTTCTGATACTTTTTCATATAAAAAACTTTTTAATCTGACTTCGTATGCAAAAGTTATGGCCGTTTTTCCGAGACATAAAGTTTTTTTGTAAAAAATATCAAAATTTATTTTTATTATTTTTATTACTTACTAGATCACATAACATAACTAAATCTGATTTTTTGAATCTTTTTCAAACCTTTTATCATTTTCTTTTATTTTTTGAAAGACTAAAAAGGCGACTCACAGGGGGGGGGGGGGTGGGTGGCGGGTGAAAAAAAAATTCGGCCGTTATGCGTGGCGCATTTGCCATATGCGCCACGCATAATTTGCCTATCATGGTTAGGAACTAGAGGCTTTACAATAGTTTTAACTCTAGTGGCTACTGTATAACTTCTAACGGACCCATGTGAATGGATCCCTCAGATTAGAAATAAGCGTAAGTGACTTTATAATAACTTGGTACAAAATTTATATTAAATTACGAACACTCATTTTTTATCGGAAGGATTAGTAATGTTAAAAGGCTCATTCCAGTAGGCCCACAAACCACCCATCCACTCGTCACACCGTAATTGCAGAGGCCAAACCCTATACACTGCATTTTCTGGCGCTGAAGACTCGCGCCGCCTGAAGCAGTTCGTTAATGAGCTTGACATTTATGTCACGCGTTTCCGGCGCGAAAACAGATTATTCGCTCTGGTCTAGACTTTGTTTGGCTAGTGATTTCCCCCTTTTCTTTTTCATCTTTCTCTTTTTCTTCTCTTTCTTGATTATTGGTTCATGATTTTTGAAAAATGGTTTATAAGTTTTTGAAAAATGTGCACAATCTTCGGTCAATCGCACTGCAATAGCTTCACTCTTACTTCCTCTAGATTCATTTTCATCCAGGTTTCCCTTACTCCATTGCATCTAAGAAAAACGTGAGCTCCATCCTCATTGAGTCTGTGACAGACTTTGCATAAAGGATAAATCTCAATACCACTTCTCTCAGTATTGCATCTATGTGGAAGGCTATCATGTGCTATTCTCCACAGGAATTGTTGTACATTTGGTGGACATGGACACGACCTTCCATTCAAACTGTTCCCCGCCAGTACCCTTCGTTGTACCAGAGGCACTGCCTCCATGCTCCAGTAGGGTTCGATGTAGTTTGTACACTGAATTAACCGAGAAAATCCCTTTCTGATCTAGACGCCACGCCCATGAATCCTCCATCTCCACATTGATTGGAATTCTCTTCACATGGATTGCATCGGCTAGCCAGAGGCAATCATCCACGAGTTGTTCATCCCATCCACCAGTAACAGGATCAATGAGGTCATTGACCTGATTGATCATCATGTTTCCCTTCATTGTGATCAGAAAAGGGGATCCCTCCCTTGAAACCCATGGATCATGCCACATATCAATTGATAGGCCATGCCCTACTCGCTTTTGAGCTACAGAAAAAGATGTAACTTTTCGTTCTGATACTTTTTCATATAAAACACTTTTTAATCTGACTTCGTATGCAAAAGTTATGGCCGTTTTTCCGAGACATAAAGTTTTTTTGTAAAAAATATCAAAATTTATTTTTATTATTTTTATTACTTACTAGATCACATAACATAACTAAATCTGATTTTTTGAATTTTTTTCAAACCTTTTATCATTTTCTTTTATTTTTTGAAAGACTAAAAAGGCGACCCACGGGGGGGGGGGGGGTGGGTGGCGGGTGAAAAAAAAATTCGGCCGTTATGCGTGGCGCATTTGCCATATGCGCCACGCATAATTTGCCTATCATGGTTAGGAACTAGAGGCTTTACAATAGTTTTAACTCTAGTGGCTACTGTATAACTTCTAACGGACCCATGTGAATGGATCCCTCAGATTAGAAATAAGCGTAAGTGACTTTATAATAACTTGGTACAAAATTTATATTAAATTACGAACACTCATTTTTTATTGGAAGGATTAGTAATGTTAAAAGGCTCATTCCAGTAGGCCCACAAACCACCCATCCACTCGTGACACCGTAATTGCAGAGGCCAAACCCTATACACTGCATTTTCTGGCGCTGAAGACTCGCGCCGCCTGAAGCAGTTCGTTAATGAGCTTGACATTTATGTCACGCGTTTCCGGCGCGAAAACAGATTATTCGCTCTGGTCTAGACTTTGTTTGGCTAGTGATTTCCCCCTTTTCTTTTTCATCTTTCTCTTTTTCTTCTCTTTCTTGATTATTGGTTCATGATTTTTGAAAAATGGTTTATAAGTTTTTGAAAAATGTGCACAATCTTCGGTCAATCGCACTGCAATAGCTTCACTCTTACTTCCTCTAGATTCATTTTCATCCAGGTTTCCCTTACTCCTTTGCATCTAAGAAAAACGTGAGCTCCATCCTCATTGAGTCTGTGAAAGACTTTGCATAAAGGATAAATCTCAATACCACTTCTCTCAGTATTGCATCTATGTGGAAGGCTATCATGTGCTATTCTCCACAGGAATTGTTGTACATTTGGTGGACATGGACACGACCTTCCATTCAAACTGTTCCCCGCCAGTACCCTTCGTTGTACCAGAGGCACTGCCTCCATGCTCCAGTAGGGTTCGATGTAGTTTGTACACTGAATTAACCGAGAAAATCCCTTTCTGATCTAGACGCCACGCCCATGAATCCTCCATCTCCACATTGATTGGAATTCTCTTCACATGGATTGCATCGGCTAGCCAGAGGCAATCATCCACGAGTTGTTCATCCCATCCACCAGTAACAGGATCAATGAGGTCATTGACCTGATTGATCATCATGTTTCCCTTCATTGTGATCAGAAAAGGGGATCCCTCCCTTGAAACCCATGGATCATGCCACATATCAATTGATAGGCCATGCCCTACTCGCTTTTGAGCTACAGAAAAAGATGTAACTTTTCGTTCTGATACTTTTTCATATAAAAAACTTTTTAATCTGACTTCGTATGCAAAAGTTATGGCCGTTTTTCCGAGACATAAAGTTTTTTTGTAAAAAATATCAAAATTTATTTTTATTATTTTTATTACTTACTAGATCACATAACATAACTAAATCTGATTTTTTGAATCTTTTTCAAACCTTTTATCATTTTCTTTTATTTTTTGAAAGACTAAAAAGGCGACTCACAGGGGGGGGGGGTGGGTGGCGGGTGAAAAAAAAATTCGGCCGTTATGCGTGGCGCATTTGCCATATGCGCCACGCATAATTTGCCTATCATGGTTAGGAACTAGAGGCTTTACAATAGTTTTAACTCTAGTGGCTACTGTATAACTTCTAACGGACCCATGTGAATGGATCCCTCAGATTAGAAATAAGCGTAAGTGACTTTATAATAACTTGGTACAAAATTTATATTAAATTACGAACACTCATTTTTTATCGGAAGGATTAGTAATGTTAAAAGGCTCATTCCAGTAGGCCCACAAACCACCCATCCACTCGTCACACCGTAATTGCAGAGGCCAAACCCTATACACTGCATTTTCTGGCGCTGAAGACTCGCGCCGCCTGAAGCAGTTCGTTAATGAGCTTGACATTTATGTCACGCGTTTCCGGCGCGAAAACAGATTATTCGCTCTGGTCTAGACTTTGTTTGGCTAGTGATTTCCCCCTTTTCTTTTTCATCTTTCTCTTTTTCTTCTCTTTCTTGATTATTGGTTCATGATTTTTGAAAAATGGTTTATAAGTTTTTGAAAAATGTGCACAATCTTCGGTCAATCGCACTGCAATAGCTTCACTCTTACTTCCTCTAGATTCATTTTCATCCAGGTTTCCCTTACTCCATTGCATCTAAGAAAAACGTGAGCTCCATCCTCATTGAGTCTGTGACAGACTTTGCATAAAGGATAAATCTCAATACCACTTCTCTCAGTATTGCATCTATGTGGAAGGCTATCATGTGCTATTCTCCACAGGAATTGTTGTACATTTGGTGGACATGGACACGACCTTCCATTCAAACTGTTCCCCGCCAGTACCCTTCGTTGTACCAGAGGCACTGCCTCCATGCTCCAGTAGGGTTCGATGTAGTTTGTACACTGAATTAACCGAGAAAATCCCTTTCTGATCTAGACGCCACGCCCATGAATCCTCCATCTCCACATTGATTGGAATTCTCTTCACATGGATTGCATCGGCTAGCCAGAGGCAATCATCCACGAGTTGTTCATCCCATCCACCAGTAACAGGATCAATGAGGTCATTGACCTGATTGATCATCATGTTTCCCTTCATTGTGATCAGAAAAGGGGATCCCTCCCTTGAAACCCATGGATCATGCCACATATCAATTGATAGGCCATGCCCTACTCGCTTTTGAGCTACAGAAAAAGATGTAACTTTTCGTTCTGATACTTTTTCATATAAAAAACTTTTTAATCTGACTTCGTATGCCAAAGTTATGGCCGTTTTTCCGAGACATAAAGTTTTTTTGTAAAAAATATCAAAATTTATTTTTATTATTTTTATTACTTACTAGATCACATAACATAACTAAATCTGATTTTTTGAATTTTTTTCAAACCTTTTATCATTTTCTTTTATTTTTTGAAAGACTAAAAAGGCGACCCACGGGGGGAGGGGGGGTGGGTGGCGGGTGAAAAAAAAATTCGGCCGTTATGCGTGGCGCATTTGCCATATGCGCCACGCATAATTTGCCTATCATGGTTAGGAACTAGAGGCTTTACAATAGTTTTAACTCTAGTGGCTACTGTATAACTTCTAACGGACCCATGTGAATGGATCCCTCAGATTAGAAATAAGCGTAAGTGACTTTATAATAACTTGGTACAAAATTTATATTAAATTACGAACACTCATTTTTTATCGGAAGGAGTAGTAATGTTAAAAGGCTCATTCCAGTAGGCCCACAAACCACCCATCCACTCGTGACACCGTAACTGCAGAGGCCAAACCCTATACACTGCATTTTCTGGCGCTGAAGACTCGCGCCGCCTGAAGCAGTTCGTTAATGAGCTTGACATTTATGTCACGCATTTCCGGCGCGAAAACAGATTATTCGCTCTCGTCTAGACTTTGTTTGGCTAGTGATTTCCGCCTTTTCTTTTTCTTCTTTCTCTTTTTCTTCTCTTTCTTGATTATTGGTTCATGATTTTTGAAAAATGGTTTATAAGTTTTTGAAAAATGTGCACAATTTTTTTTCAAAAAATTGTTCATTTATTTCAAAAATTGGTTAAAGTATTTTTAAAAATCATGAACATTTTTTAATTTTTTTAAAAATCATGATTTTTTAAAATTTCTTTATGAATTTCGAAAAATGTAAAAGATTTCTTAAACTTGTTCATGAATTTTGAAAATTGTTCAAGGTTTTTACAGAATTGTTCATAAATTTCAAAAATTGGTTCATATATTTGAAAAATGATCAAGATTTTTAAAAATTGTTCATGGATTTCGAAAAGTGGCTCATGATTTTTAAATATATTCATTATTTTTAAATTTGTTTTCATGATATTTTAAAATAATTCTTAAATGTTCAAAAAATCATGGTTTATTATTATAGAACATTCAAAGTTTAAAATAATACTCCCTCCGTTTCAAAATATAAGATGTTTTAGCTTTGTGAAGGAAATGTATCTAGACACCTTTTAGTGCGTGTATTCAAGTGAACCTACACACTAAAAGATGTCTAGATATTTTTGCTTTGTAAAGCAAAAATATCTTATATTTTAAAACGGAGGGAGTATTTGTTTTGGTTTTGTATGTCTGAACATTTTTAAAATGTAAAAACGGGAAAAAGAATGAAAAAAGAAAAGAAACGAAAGCAGAAATCGTAAAAAAAGTAAATGGGCCGGCCCAAATAGTACAAGAGCTCCCCCGCAGAGAATAACACCCACGACTTCCCCATCCAGCTCGCCGTCTCCGCCGTCTCACTCGCATCCCTGCGCGCTCCGCCGTCGGCGCCTTCCCTTCTCTTCCCCGTCGCCGCCGTCCAGCACAAGGGGATCGGATCGGCCATCTGGTATCTTCAACGAAGGCCATGGCTCTTCAAGCGGCCGCCGCGAGGCTGGCGTCGTCCAGCCTCCGCCGCCGCCACAGCCACCTCCTCCCGGCGGCGCTCCTCTCGCCCGACACCACCACCGGCCCCACGGCCTTCCTCCACTCCCACGCCACCAGCTTCGGTACGCCCCTCCCCGTCCTTGAGCAAGAATTAAAATTTAACATCGAGAAAGATTTTTTGATCTCCTTGAACAATACTCCATTGGCCGCTCTATCATATTGATTGCACTTCAAAGCTTGGACTAGCACCAATGCATCAGTCTCCACTTCAGTATCGGTCACCTGTAGTGCTGACGCTGCCTTTGGAGCATATGGACAGGCAAGAGCTTCAGTTTGCAGAGCATTACTTGCTTGCTCGGCGCGTCCCGCCGCAGACATGGCCACATCCCCATTTGAGTTTCTGAACACACAACCCCATCCTCCAGACTGATTCATAGCAAAGAAACTGCCATCAGTATTTATCTTCATAGTGTCTCCCTCAGGAGGTTTCCATCCTGAAGAAACAGGCTTCGGTTGTCTAGGTTCTGCCAACAAGAATTGTTCGTACTCACATCGCACTTCTATTGGCCTGAAAAACCACATCCTTCCCTCATCAGCGTTTACCTTATTTCTATGCTTCAACCAATTCCAATTCAGAGCGACCAATCTGATTGTTTTCTTCCTGTCTAAATTGAAAATAATTTGCAGCATCTCCTTCGGTCAATCGCACTGCAATAGCTTCACTCTTACTTCCTCTAGATTCATTTTCATCCAGGTTTCCCATACTCCTTTGCATCTAAGAAAAACGTGAGCTCCATCCTCATTGAGTCTGTGACAGACTTTGCATAAAGGATAAATCTCAATACCACTTCTCTCAATATTGCATCTATGTGGAAGGCTATCATGTGCTATTCTCCACAGGAATTGTTGTACATTTGGTGGACATGGACACGACCTTCCATTCAAACTGTTCCCCGCCAGTACCCTTTGTTGTACCAGAGGCACTGCCTCCATGCTCCAGTAGGGTTCGATGTAGTTTGTACGCTGAATTAACCGAGAAAATCCCTTTCTGATCTAGACGCCACGCCCATGAATCCTCCATCTCCACATTGATTGGAATTCTCTTCACATGGATTGCATCGGCTAGCCAGAGGCAATCATCCACGAGTTGTTCATCCCATCCACCAGTAACAGGATCAATGAGGTCATTGACCTGATTGATCATCATGTTTCCCTTCATTGTGATCAGAATAGGGGATCCCTCCCTTGAAACCCATGGATCATGCCACATATCAATTTATAGGCCATGCCCTACTCGCTTTTGAGCTACAGAAAAAGATGTAACTTTTCGTTCTGATACTTTTTCATATAAAAAACTTTTTAATCTGACTTCGTATGCAAAAGTTATGGCCGTTTTTCCGAGACATAAAGTTTTTTTGTAAAAAATATCAAAATTTATTTTTATTATTTTTATTACTTACTAGATCACATAACATAACTAAATCTGATTTTTTGAATTTTTTTCAAACCTTTTATCATTTTATTTTATTTTTTGAAAGACTAAAAAGGACCCACTGGGGGGGGTGGGTGGCGGGTGAAAAAAAAATTCCGGTCGTTATGCGTGGCGCATTTGCCATATGCGCCACACATAATTTGCCTATCATGGTTAGGAACTAGAGGCTTTACAATAGTTTTAACTCTAGTGGCTACTGTATAACTTCTAACGGACCCATGTGAATGGATCCCTCAGATTAGAAATAAGCGTAAGTGACTTTATAATAACTTGGTACAAAATTTATATTAAATTACGAACACTCATTTTTTATCGGAAGGAGTAGTAATGTTAAAAGGCTCATTCCAGTAGGCCCACAAACCACCCATCCACTCGTGACACCGTAACTGCAGAGGCCAAACCCTATACACTGCATTTTCTGGCGCTGAAGACTCGCGCCGCCTGAAGCAGTTCGTTAATGAGCTTGACATTTATGTCACGCGTTTCCGGCGCGAAAACAGATTATTCGCTCTCGTCTAGACTATGTTTGGCTAGTGATTTCCCCCTTTTCTTTTTCTTCTTTCTCTTTTTCTTCTCTTTCTTGATTATTGGTTCATGATTTTTGAAAAATGGTTTATAAGTTTTTGAAAAATGTGCACAATTTTTTTTCAAAAAATTGTTCATTTATTTCAAAAATTGGTTAAAGTATTTTTAAAAATCATGAACATTTTTTAATTTTTTTAAAAATCATGATTTTTTAAAATTTGTTTATGAATTTCAAAAAATGTAAAAGATTTCTTAAACTTGTTCATGCATTTTGAAAATTGTTCAAGGTTTTTACAGAATTGTTCATAAATTTCGAAAATTGGTTCATGAATTTGTAAAATGATCAAGATTTTTAAAAATTGTTCATGGATTTCGAAAATTGGCTCATGATTTTTAAATATATTCATTATTTTTAAATTTGTTTTCATGATTTTTTAAAATAATTCTTAAATGTTCAAAAAATCACGGTTTATTATTATAGAACATTCAAAGTTTAAAATAATACTCCCTCCGTTTCAAAATATAAGATGTTTTAGCTTTGTGAAGGAAATGTATCTAGACACCTTTTAGTGCGTGTATTCAAGTGAACCTACACACTAAAAGATGTCTAGATATATTTGCTTTTCAAAGCTAAAATATCTTATATTTTAAAACGGAGGGAGTATTTGTTTTGGTTTTGTATGTCTGAACATTTTTAAAATGTAAAAACGGGAAAAAGAATGAAAAAAGAAAAGAAACGAAAGCAGAAATCGTAAAAAAAAGTAAATGGGCCGGCCCAAATCGTACAAGAGCTCCCCCGCAGAGAATAACACCCACGACTTCCCCATCCAGCTCGCCGTCGCCGCCGTCTCGCTCGCATCCATGCGCGCTCCGCCGTCGGCGCCTTCCCTTCTCTTCCCCGTCGCCGCCGTCCAGCACAAGGGGATCAGATCGGCCATCTGGTATCTTCAACGAAGGCCATGGCTCTTCGACCGGCCGCCGCGAGGCTAGCGTCGTCCAGCCTCCGCCGCCGCCACAGCCACCTCCTCCCGGCGGCGCTCCTCTCGCCCGAGACCACCGCCGGCCCCACGGCCTTCCTCCACTCCCACGCCACCAGCTTCGGTACGCCCCTCCTCGTCCTTGAGCAAGAATTAAAATTTAACATCGAGAAAGATTTTTTGATCTCCTTGAACAATACTCCATTGGCCGCTCTATCATATTGATTGCACTTCAAAGCTTGGACTACCACCAATGCATCAGTCTCCACTTCAGTATCGGTCACCTGTAGTGCTGACGCTGCCTTTGGAGCATACGGACAGGCAAGAGCTTCAGTTTGCAGAGCATTACTTGCTTGCTCGGCGCGTCCTGCCGCAGACATGGCCACATCCCCATTTGAGTTTCTGAACACACAACCCCATCCTCCAGACTGATTCATAGCAAAGAAACTGCCATCAGTATTTATCTTCATAGTGTCTCCCTCAGGAGGTTTCCATCCTGAAGAAACAGGCTTCGGTTGTCTAGGTTCTGCCAACAAGAATTGTTCGTACTCACATCGCACTTCTATTGGCCTGAAAAACCACATCCTTCCCTCATCAGCGTTTACCTTATTTCTATGCTTCAACCAATTCCAAATCAGAGCGACCGATCTGATTGTTTTCTTCCTGTCTAAATTGAAAATAATTTGCAGCATCTCCTTCGGTCAATCGCACTGCAATAGCTTCACTCTTACTTCCTCTAGATTCATTTTCATCCAGGTTTCCCTTACTCCTTTGCATCTAAGAAAAACGTGAGCTCCATCCTCATTGAGTCTGTGACAGACTTTGCATAAAGGATAAATCTCAATACCACTTCTCTCAATATTGCATCTATGTGGAAGGCTATCATGTGCTATTCTCCACAGGAATTGTTGTACATTTGGTGGACATGGACACGACCTTCCATTCAAACTATTCCCCGCCAGTACCCTTCGTTGTACCAGAGGCACTGCCTCCATGCTCCAGTAGGGTTCGATGTAGTTTGTACGCTGAATTAACCGAGAAAATCCCTTTCTGATCTAGACGCCACGCCCATGAATCCTCCATCTCCACATTGATTGGAATTCTCTTCACATGGATTGCATCGGCTAGCCAGAGGCAATCATCCACGAGTTGTTCATCCCATCCACCAGTAACAGGATCAATGAGGTCATTGACCTGATTGATCATCATGTTTCCCTTCCTTGTGATCAGAAAAGGGGATCCCTCCCTTGAAACCCATGGATCATGCCACTTATGCTTGAGGCCATGCCCTACTCGCTTTTGAGCTACAGAAAAAGATGTAACTTTTCGTTCTGTTTTCATATACTTTTTCATCTGACTTCGTATGCAAAAGTTATGGCCGTTTTTCCGCCCTCCAGTTTTTTGTAAAAAATATCAAAATTTATTTTTCTTTTTTTTACTTACTCGATCACTAACATAACTAAATCTGCTTTTTTGCCATTTTTTTCCCTTTTCTCCTTTTCTTTTCTTTTTTGAAAGCTCCACCGGCGACCCCTGGGGGGGGGGCGGAACAATTTGTTCCTATACTCTGGATTCCTGAGTCTCGATCCATATGCATCTTTCCTTCTGGGAAAGTTGAGATGATGCATGGCAATGCCTACAGAGGAGGTATCCCTTGTGTCAGAAACGAATAAGTATATTACTTTGTTGCCTTTTTTGTGCATCTAATGGCAGCCTAATGCTCCCAGTGTCATTTTCCATTGGTTAATCCATTCTGGCTGCTGTCGACCATCTAGTTAATTAGGCTATTAGTGGGTAGCCCGTTAGTGATTTTTGTTGTAAGGTTTCTCTTATTCCACTTAATGCAAGGTTGATGTATTTTTTGACTCATCCTAACTATCGTGCATTGTTAGTCATCTCTTTTATGTGTGTTGTCTGATTTGTTAGAATGACTCTTGTCATGTTTAGAATGCCTATTCGTTTATGGAGTATTAGTTTAAATAGGTCATTGGACATCAATTCTACTTGTGCATTTTTGTTCATCAAGCATGCATGTAGTCTAGCCAAAATGTTGTATCACTAATCCTTGTTGGTTTAGAGGGATTTGCTTTTCGCTCTTCTCTCAACGTTTGAAGATTAACTCAAAGCATATAAAAGAAAAGATTTAGTTTTGTCACCTTACGAGTAATAATAATCTTATCTGACCTGGTCATGTCCTCAAGCAAGTGTGGTACATGATGCTTAGTATATATATTCTTCTTGGCCGCCTTGACTCAGAGAGTTCATTTCATACTGTTGATTTTTTAGAGTTGAGACTAACCATTCTGGCCTGATCCAAACTGCATGTCGGTTTATTGATTTACCATGCTTTATATAGTTGTATAGAAACCACAAATATAATATGTTGGACCTTATTTGGCACAACCTTTTCAGAGCAATAACTCATATATATCAATAACTCATATCTTTTCTGACTGATGCATTGCACTCCATGTCCAGGATGATTCCTTATTGCTGCTATACCACAAGGCCGAGAGAAGCAGGTCACGGAGAACAAAAAGGAATAACAAAAGATAGAAATAAGAAAGACAAAACAATAGGAAGAGATGGGGATTCTACCAAACTTCCTTGAGCCCACCATCATTTCATGTTTGACGAGAAATGGTAACCTTATGGTTAGTCCATATTATTACATGTAGGTACAATTGTACCTGATTGATGGTGTTATCAATTGCATTCAAATATAGAAAATTACATTTTCAAACTGGGCGGAAATGGTTTGGAATTGTGAGTGTAGTCAGAATTAAAGTTGTAGAGGGCATGAATAGCATATTCCAACATCTTGTTTGCTCGATTTCGGCGAACGGTTTTGTAAGAGAGCAATAGCAGTGCTGCTGAACATGTAGCTTTAAACAGACAGTTTTCTGTTTAGTGAGTTATCATCAATTTTGATACAAAGTTAAATTATGGTTTCAACATAACAGTCGAAGAGGATGTTCTGTAGGTACTAAGCAAATGTTGTTTGACATATTTAGTGTTCTCTATTAATTCATACTGACTAAATGGTCTGCCCAGATTTAGTGGTCACTATGATCAGAATTATAAGTGGTTCGAATCCAGGACCTCTTGGCACATGCAGAAATGACTTCGCCACTGCGCCAGGCTTGCCCTCCCTAGACTCCACCTTGTGTGGGAGATTCTATGCACTGGGCCTATCCTTTATGATAGAATTATGTGACCTTATGCTAGCCAGCTTGCTTACCTAAATCTTTGAATCCTGATGCATGTTCGGCTAGCTAGCTTGCTTGCTCTGCCTGATACATGCAGTATGCCTACTTGTGGCATGCTGGATGCCAGAATATGCATGAAAAATTGTAGTATATATGTAGTATGCCTCAAAATATATTGTTTCTTTTGACATGATCATGCAATTTTAGAACTAGAGCTCTGTTTTGTTCTCTAGATCTATATTGAAGTGTTGTAACTGCAATGACAAGTTGAAAACCTTAGGTTCTCAATTGTTGAATATGTGTTCTTAACTTCTTATTCAAAGTGTATCCTATATACAGGCAGTGACATGGGAAGAGGCATTGAAACATTCATTGATTCCATGGCGTGGAACCATCGATTCGATACCCCTCCCACTAATGAACCTAGCTGGCCTTCATTCCAGCTTGTTTCCATCGCTGGAATACTACAGTGCGGCTCCCTGCCCACCTCCTTCAGTGATGGAACAATGGCGTCGTGGTCGTTGAGCTCTCTGGACCGCATCACGCGCATGGCCAGGGGAGTTGGGTGAGGTGCTGCACGCCGACGAGGGGCAATGCCAGCATGACGGGAACCATGGAATGCTGCTCATGTCATCATCCTCCACGCGTTGCAAGACCCACGTGTCTGCTCTTAGGATGGAAGGGAAGTGGAAGGACAAAGAGGGATAGGGAGCTCAACGGTGGTTTGTCCTTTGGCATCACTGGCGTGGCTCCTCGGTTGTCTGACCTGCACCTCCACCTGGACTGCTGCGCGGCTCCCTATGGCCTACATCACTGGCTCTCCTACTTTTCGTTCTGCTGATGGTCGCCACCGTTCGTCCGCAGGTGAGACCAATTCCTGGCTCTGCTTTGCATTCTGTGTCAATGCAATATTTGCTACTGGTCATCAAGAATGTTGAGTTTATCATCAGTTGGTTAATATATATGCGTTATCTTGTTTTGCGAATGCATTTGTGGTGCCACAACAGCATGTCCCGTTTTCAGTCTGCAGTTTGTATACTTTGACCATCATTTTCTACAGTCCTGAAGAATTTGATTCGTGAGGCGATTTTGTCTTAGATTCCATGTTTCCAGTTATAGCCAGTCCTTGTCTTGCAGGCAGCCAAACCAAGTAAAAAGACTGAATCTATCAGCTAAAACTTTTGAGAAAGAAAGAACTAAATAGTTCGTCTTGACATGTAGCTGTACACCCAGATTCTTATTCATTTATGTTGTGTTTCTTGGGAGCAGAATTACAACTGCCAAATCGATAAATCCAACAACTCCTAATATCAGTTCTATCTAAACCTAATTAATTAACTCCTAAGATCTACTGTCAACTTAATTCATTAATTCCCAAGATATCTGCTCCTCTCAGTCCTAGTAAACATGCACGATGTATATCCTCGAAAGAAAATACACAAGCTTGTAGTGGTTTTATATCGCAGCAAACTGCTAGCACCATTGGGAATTTGTATGTCTTATGTTGGCATTAAAAATTTCTACTACAAGCATCGTCCTCTAGATAGAGCTACCACTTTAAGGGTGTTTTTTGCTTATTTTTTCTTACCATTCCGAGTCTAACCCTGGTTTTAGTTTTTCTTTGCTTCGCTTTTCTACTTTATGTCATTTTGACGCCTTGTTGTAATACATCTATCACCAAATTTTGAGGCATATTCAAGAAATTATTAGCACATGACACATATTCGATGATCAAGTGTTGAATGCATAATTGGTTTAAATTTACTAGCATGTACCATTTTGATTTATCCAATGATCAATTGTGTAGAAACAGCCAATAAATCCGGTCTCAGTTTATGTGGCAGGGCAGAATGTGATCTCTTAAACGGAGGCGTTGGAGCAATGTGGAGGTCGCGTCACCTGCAAGTAGTTGGTCAGCTCGCATGCTGCAGTAATAGCGTGTGCTGACTGGTTTTGTCTTCAATAAGGTAGCACTCGTGCAATCACCCTATGTTTGTTGTGATGATTGGACTGTGGATTTGATTGGTTCCTTGCACTGCTTGCCTGAGATGATTTGATCAAGAGCAAAGACCTTCTAGTTATTTTGTGCATGCATTCTGATTGTGGTGATTAGTTCATTGGATGAACTCAAGTAGTTTACTAAGCATTGCATTCTCATAGAGTTGCCTACTTGCTTAGCATGAGGGGGATATTTGGGCATGCCCAAGTTATTGCTCCAGGTGTGTTGTTTGATCATACACAAATACAGACAGAGTTTTGTTGATGGAATTAGATGCTCATAAATGAACATCACAGATATACTTGGAAGACTAATGGTAGGACTTGTCACTATAACGCTTTGTCTCATCTATGTCATAATATTTGGTAGGCTGCATGAGCTGCATTCTGCTATTGATGAAATTTAGATGCGCCTGATATGAGTTGTAGATACTCATAAAGGTCATCACATAAAGCCTGATATCCTAGTAGTAGGATGAAGACATGTCGTTTTCATGACCTTAGTTGGTTAGTTGTTGATCTGCTTTCATAGTCCAAAATTACACAGCAGTGAGCAAGTATAATGATGTCCTAATTCTTGGGGCTGCATGAATTGCATCCTGCTTTCCTTTCAATATGGATGAATAGAAAATTCATCTAAAGTTGGAAACTAAGCAAATGTTCTTAAAGTTTTAAAGCTTGTTGTCACATAGTTTTCTTTGACACTTTCTTTTGTTATTCTCATCAATCAAGTCTAAGATCTTGTATATAATCTCCTCCTTTAGATGAAACCTGACCAATATCCACTAGTAGACAAGGTCTCAGAAATCATTCCTCTCACAGTGTCTAGTTCACATATGTAAAGTATGCGCTGAAACAATGCCATCTCTGATACAGGGTGCAACGCTGCCCCTTGAAGATGCACCTTAAACCCATGTATCGCCACTGCCTTGTCGCCTGATCAGCTATTGGAGACGAAATAAAGTAACACCAGAACTTGCTAAGAAGGTGTTGGCACGTGGTCCTACATGTGCGAATTTGCTAAAATGTGTGAATTTGTGTGGTCCTACTATATTATTCGTTATTCCACTATTTTGGTATGTTTGGCACGTGGAAAGGTGCTGAAGCAACTTTTTTCTGCCAAGCTGATAGTGTTCATCCCCAGCTGGAGTGATTTGAAATATTATTGCTTTCTCATTCCGCTTAGATCTAGCAAAGAATGGGTTGCTAGCGCAATATGTAAGCAACATTTCTCGGTTATGTGATTTGAAGTTCTCATCGTATGTATAGCTACCTATTAGGAGGTAATTTAGGCCAACACATGCAAGTACTCCTTCGGTTACCCTTTAGGTGAGTAACTAGGTAGGCATGCAAGTAGCAGTGCATCATGTACTCCTCTGACCTGTAACTGCTGCTAACATGCATGCTTACCTTGGTTGCTTATTTCACATGTTATTACTTGTTGTAGCTAGCGAAAATAAGGGTTGGTTGATTGAAATTGAACATTGTACCTTCTTTTTCTTCAGGTGGTACTTCTGATGGACTGAAGTTAAGGTCTAGAAGCACCATGGTTCAGTACTGCAGTACTCCGGCAAGGTGGGCAGAGAGCAGCTGGGCCATGGCGAGGTGCTGGGGAAGAGCTGTGGCTGGCGAGATGCCGCGGCTGGAGCCATCGACGAGTTGCCGCCACTGCTGGAGAGCTGAGCTCCGGCTCAGGAGCGTATGCATGCTTGCCAGAGCAGGAGTGGGCCTGGCAGATTGGAGCTCTGACTCACTGGCGGGAAGGGGAGCAAGGGAGCAGAGCACCGGCGGGATGGAGGCCCGTGTGGGGCTGGGAAAATTTGCATGGACGCGCGCTATGCTGGGGCGGATTGATCGCTTGGGGCAGATGGATAGCTCATTTCGCTGGGGCGAACTCACGTACGAAGTAATGATGTGCTATGCTGGGTGAATTCACATGGACGACAGAGAGATGGATCGTTTTCCGGCGAATATGATATTTATATCCGTTTGAGGGAAAAGAAAGCTCATATCTATGTTGTGAACTCAACAAGGCAAAAAATTGAGGAATATAATTCAAATTCTCAGGCTTCACTTTATGCTTCTTGAGTGATGGGTGGATCCATTAATGTACTCATGGATTCAGACATATTTAGAGATTGTTATTGCATATAGTATGCTATATATATGAGGAATCATCTGAGGATTTGTCACAGTTCTGCTGGTATTAGATATTCCTATTGAATCTTGTGTCTTTGTGATGTTGAGTTCAAAATCATATGTTCTATTCCTGTTGACAATTTCCTCTCACCTGCATCTCTGGTGCGCTACCACCGCTGCAATGGCCGCCAGCGACAATACGGAAGGATCGCTGTAGGTATTAGAACCATCACGTTCTTTTAAACGGTCTAAAGCTGTCAGCAATGTTTTTAGCTGAAATTCACATCCTGTCTGTACGGAAAGTGGTGCTACTGAAATTCACATCCTGTCTCTACGGAAAGTGGTGCTACCAAAAGCCATCGTGAGTATGACCACGTATTCAGTTCTTAAAAAACACATGATTGAACGGAAATTCAATTCGCGAGTATGACCGCCTCTAATTATCTGTTGGAACCCAGCGCGTTGGAAACTGAGACATCTACAATTACGGAGATTGACTAGGGACGTGCACTCTCGTTGCCCAATATGACTACCTTAATAATAAAGGCTTGTTGCCTCCTCGGATTACGGAACGTCTGCCACTAGTTATCAAGAAGAAGAGTAACGGATGGAAAAGCAGTTAATGACACCACTAATAACATGCATATTTTTCCCTGCGTTAGTTTTGTTCCTCACAACTCCACGTCACCAATCCGTGTGTAAACTCCACATCTTGACCGCTCATCCTCAATCTTGTTCTCTGCAAACAAGCAGAGTTGATAACCAAAATTTCACCACCTCTCATTTCCCTCCAACCTACCTCCATATATAGGAGTACATTGTCACAAGCCGCGTGCGGTTAGCGCGTGACTTGTGACTTTGGACTGCGGACGAGGTGAGGCGAGGAGTACCAGCGCCGCCGAAGATGGACACCGATGCGGCCATGGAGACAGAGGAAGGTACGCCGTGCGTCACCTCTTGATGCTTCCGGTGGTCAGAAGTCTGCAGCTCCTTTGGTGAAGAGGTATGGCTCGCATGGGTGTTGCAGGTTGTAGTTTGTGGTCATGGCTGTTCGTCTGGTGTTTCCTGGGATTCTTGATCTGGAGCCGGTTTCCTTGACCACTCTTAAAATTTCCGATACTCCATTTTGTATTGTTTAAGTTGGTTGGTGCGTAGGTAATCTAGCCCACTTTCTGTAATACTGCATGCGTACAGATATGCTTGCCCTCTAGTTCTTGCTTCTGGATTTTTTCTGTTAATTTTAGAAGTCTATGCAGAAACTTGGTGGCAGTTCTGCTCATTGTCTTTAGCATCGAGCAATGGCTTCATCGTCTTGGTTCCCATCGACAGCCTGCCGCGGCGGCAGCCTCTTCTCCGGCTCTAGGAGGTGATCATCTATCTATCTATCCCGTTGACTGCATAGCTGGAGGCAACGCTGCTGAACACGTTGCCCACCAGCTTGCTCTTCTCGTCCTCGCGCACCTGCTTGTATCCTGACGAGAAACGAAACGTCAACGGTCGATCCTTGTCTATCTATACCTACCTAATAATAAAAGCAGTAATGTTTCCGTCGTCAACCATATTTTTTGAACCGATTTGCCCTCCCACTAAATTCATGTACTGTCTTTGTTATAATCTTTGCTAAAACTTGTAATACATCAACTAGTGTAGACGGACTGTTGTGTGTATTTCTCTTAATAAAACCAGCTGACAGTTGTTGGCATGTGCAGCCGTGCCTATAATTCTTCAAATAATGTGATGTATAATCATAGTTTGGAGTAGGATTGGCTGCCAGATGATATGGCTAATGATGAAATCTGTATATTTTTCTTGGGTTTATTTGAAGGAAATTGGAGGCTATTATGGCCTGGAATGTCGAGTATTTCATATCGGATTTAGAAGAACTAGGGTAGATGGTTTGTACTTCTTGGAACGAAGCACACGTATAGGGGGCACGCCAAAGTTTAGTGTATGTGTGAAAAGATGTTAGTATGTATTTCTATTTGGAACCAAGCAGATACTTTTCTTNGAGAGCTGGGCCATGGCGAGGTGCTGGGGAAGAGCTGTGGCTGGCGAGATGCCGCGGCTGGAGCCATCGACGAGTTGCCGCCACTGCTGGAGAGCTGAGCTCCGGCTCAGGAGCGTATGCATGCTTGCCAGAGCAGGAGTGGGCCTGGCAGATTGGAGCTCTGACTCACTGGCGGGAAGGGGAGCAAGGGAGCAGAGCACCGGCGGGATGGAGGCCCGTGTGGGGCTGGGAAAATTTGCATGGACGCGCGCTATGCTGGGGCGGATTGATCGCTTGGGGCAGATGGATAGCTCATTTCGCTGGGGCGAACTCACGTACGAAGTAATGATGTGCTATGCTGGGTGAATTTACATGGACGACAGAGAGATGGATCGTTTTCCGGCGAATATGATATTTATATCCGTTTGAGGGAAAAGAAAGCTCATATCTATGTTGTGAACTCAACAAGGCAAAAAATTGAGGAATATAATTCAAATTCTCAGGCTTCACTTTATGCTTCTTGAGTGATGGGTGGATCCATTAATGTACTCATGGATTCAGACATATTTAGAGATTGTTATTGCATATAGTATGCTATATATATGAGGAATCATCTGAGGATTTGTCACAGTTCTGCTGGTATTAGATATTCCTATTGAATCTTGTGTCTTTGTGATGTTGAGTTCAAAATCATATGTTCTATTCCTGTTGACAATTTCCTCTCACCTGCATCTCTGGTGCGCTACCACCGCTGCAATGGCCGCCAGCGACAATACGGAAGGATCGCTGTAGGTATTAGAACCATCACGTTCTTTTAAACGGTCTAAAGCTGTCAGCAATGTTTTTAGCTGAAATTCACATCCTGTCTGTACGGAAAGTGGTGCTACTGAAATTCACATCCTGTCTCTACGGAAAGTGGTGCTACCAAAAGCCATCGTGAGTATGACCACGTATTCAGTTCTTAAAAAACACATGATTGAACGGAAATTCAATTCGCGAGTATGACCGCCTCTAATTATCTGTTGGAACCCAGCGCGTTGGAAACTGAGACATCTACAATTACGGAGATTGACTAGGGACGTGCACTCTCGTTGCCCAATATGACTACCTTAATAATAAAGGCTTGTTGCCTCCTCGGATTACGGAACGTCTGCCACTAGTTATCAAGAAGAAGAGTAACGGATGGAAAAGCAGTTAATGACACCACTAATAACATGCATATTTTTCCCTGCGTTAGTTTTGTTCCTCACAACTCCACGTCACCAATCCGTGTGTAAACTCCACATCTTGACCGCTCATCCTCAATCTTGTTCTCTGCAAACAAGCAGAGTTGATAACCAAAATTTCACCACCTCTCATTTCCCTCCAACCTACCTCCATATATAGGAGTACATTGTCACAAGCCGCGTGCGGTTAGCGCGTGACTTGTGACTTTGGACTGCGGACGAGGTGAGGCGAGGAGTACCAGCGCCGCCGAAGATGGACACCGATGCGGCCATGGAGACAGAGGAAGGTACGCCGTGCGTCACCTCTTGATGCTTCCGGTGGTCAGAAGTCTGCAGCTCCTTTGGTGAAGAGGTATGGCTCGCATGGGTGTTGCAGGTTGTAGTTTGTGGTCATGGCTGTTCGTCTGGTGTTTCCTGGGATTCTTGATCTGGAGCCGGTTTCCTTGACCACTCTTAAAATTTCCGATACTCCATTTTGTATTGTTTAAGTTGGTTGGTGCGTAGGTAATCTAGCCCACTTTCTGTAATACTGCATGCGTACAGATATGCTTGCCCTCTAGTTCTTGCTTCTGGATTTTTTCTGTTAATTTTAGAAGTCTATGCAGAAACTTGGTGGCAGTTCTGCTCATTGTCTTTAGCATCGAGCAATGGCTTCATCGTCTTGGTTCCCATCGACAGCCTGCCGCGGCGGCAGCCTCTTCTCCGGCTCTAGGAGGTGATCATCTATCTATCTATCCCGTTGACTGCATAGCTGGAGGCAACGCTGCTGAACACGTTGCCCACCAGCTTGCTCTTCTCGTCCTCGCGCACCTGCTTGTATCCTGACGAGAAACGAAACGTCAACGGTCGATCCTTGTCTATCTATACCTACCTAATAATAAAAGCAGTAATGTTTCCGTCGTCAACCATATTTTTTGAACCGATTTGCCCTCCCACTAAATTCATGTACTGTCTTTGTTATAATCTTTGCTAAAACTTGTAATACATCAACTAGTGTAGACGGACTGTTGTGTGTATTTCTCTTAATAAAACCAGCTGACAGTTGTTGGCATGTGCAGCCGTGCCTATAATTCTTCAAATAATGTGATGTATAATCATAGTTTGGAGTAGGATTGGCTGCCAGATGATATGGCTAATGATGAAATCTGTATATTTTTCTTGGGTTTATTTGAAGGAAATTGGAGGCTATTATGGCCTGGAATGTCGAGTATTTCATATCGGATTTAGAAGAACTAGGGTAGATGGTTTGTACTTCTTGGAACGAAGCACACGTATAGGGGGCACGCCAAAGTTGAGTGTATGTGTGAAAAGATGTTAGTATGTATTTCTATTTGGAACCAAGCAGATACTTTTCTTGCTTTTTGTGTACAATTGCAAGGGTGCAAGAGATCCGCATTGTCTGCCAAAAAAAATAAGGGCCCTTTTTGGTCTTATGAATTGCATGGAGAGATTGATTTGGGATGAAATGTTTGTCCTGATTTCTAAAATCAGTAGGAAGTTAACATGAATATACCAAAAGTGGCGAATATTATTACAACGACCATGGAGTGGAGCAAGAATAGATGTTTGTATCAATGTCAGATTCATTAAATCAGTGTTCATCTATAACTGTACATGTGCTTGAGTCTTGTGGTAGACCTTGCTTATTTGTTTGTCTTACTAGTAGAGACTACAAGGATGGGGAGGGGCGTACCGAAGCTGGTGGCGTGGGAGTGGAGGAAGGCCGTGGGGCCGGTGGTGGCGGCGGGCGAGAGGAGCGCCGCCGGGAGGAGGTGGCTGTGGCGGAGGCTGGACGACGCCAGCCTTGCGACGGCCGCTCGAAGAGCCATGGCCTCCGTTAGAGAGAACAGATGGCCGATCCGAGCCCCTTGTGCCGGACGGCGGCGACGGGGGAGAGAAGGGCAGGCGGCGACGGCGGTGCGCGTGGGGATGCGACTATGTGAGCGAGACGGCGGCGACGGCGAGCTGCGATGGGAAAGTCGTGGCCTAGAATGGGCTTTTTTTATACTAGGCCTGCCCACTCACATTGGTCCGTCAGAGATGGGCTTTAGTACAATAATTTTATCAGCGACTTTACATAATACAACGACACTCATTATATGGGGCAGAGTGAGTACGTACTAACCACTAGTAGTGCTAAACTTTTGTAAAGCCTCTAGTTCTTAAAAATAATTTGTCACTTTGAATACATTTTATAGAAGCACGGATGCATAACGACAAAGACGACCACAAGCACACACTCACATAGCGTGTACTAAAGATTATAGTCATTGCAAAATTGACGAAGGAACTACATGGTACTCTTTATTTATTGGATTGTTCGACTCTCATAAAAGAATAATCGCAACAATTAGAAACACATGGATTTAGTCATATTGTTTGATACATGAAAGGTCAAGGCTGTAATCACACTTTATAAATATGTATAATCTATTCTCTGCCTGACCACTTTCTTGGGATTCTGGTGCTCACTCGCCGCGACCGCGCGATCGAAATCCAGCGGTCCGCGTGCGCCCTGTATACAGCTGGCCTTTTTTGGACACCACTTTAACATCGTTTCATATTTTGGGAATTGAGCTGTGGAGAGAGAAAATTCCCCATTCCCCTTTCGTCCACATATCAAAATGTTCCACATTTCATAATTAATATGCATAATATTTTGTGGCTCATGAATTACTCACATATCAAAATCAACATGCAAATTGTGTGCTTGTCCAGTTAAAATCTGCACCATTGGAATCAGTGTAGGCCTGTTGCATCCCTTATCTGATTATTTCATCCATTGTTGGTTGTTGCCTGTGGTAGTACTAGATCAGGGTCAGTTCTGACCAAATATGATTGAAGTAAACATCTACAGCTGTCCTTGGTTCGTTCAGATATAAGATTCTGTGCATAATGGGAAAGATTGTCTTGATTAATGCATTGAGAATTATGTTACTTTAATATAGATGTCATGAAAACTCGAATCTGTATCTCTGCTCGCATATTTCATTATGTGTTTTCAACAGTTGTTTTACAACAGGATGTAAACGTTCTATTGGCCAACATGGACGATTTAGTAATTTACCAGAACTTGTTCAGAGGATTGAAGCACCTTGCCGATGTTCTAAAACTGACCATATTCTCTGTATAAATCATTGTAAAATGATATATCTCTAAACACTTCTGATTGATATGCAAAGAAATTTTCCATTTGATGTACAGATATGGAGCACAGGGTCAAGTGCATGCTCTTACTCCTTGGAGAGGAGGCCGATTCCTTTTCAAAGAGAGCAGAGATGTACTACAAGCGACGGCCTGAGGTGATCACTCAGGTGGAAGAAGTATACCGGGCATACAGGGGCCTCGCCGACCGGTACGACATCATGTCAGGGGAGCTGCACAAAGCAAACCACACCATTGCAACAGCCTTCCCTGACCAGGTTCAGTATGCAATGTTACAAGAGGAGGACGACAATGTCCCAAAGGCATTTACCCCTGTCGACCCGCGTAAGATCCACAAGTCGACCGTCGACGGGCTATTGAAGAAGAAGAAAGGAGGAGAAGGGCCGGGTGCAAAGGTTGGCGGGGCAAAGGATGCCCCAGCTCCGATCAACAAGGAAAACGCGCGAGAGGAGATCAGCAGGCTGCAGAAGGCTATACTTGTGATGCAGACCGAGAAAGAGTTCATCAAGAACTCCTATGAGAGTGGCATTGCCAAGTACTGGGACCTCGAGAAGGAAATCAATGAGATGCAGGAAAAAGTTTGCCAGTTCCAAGATAAGTTTGATGAGAGCGCGGTGATCGAGGACGATGAGGCCAGGGCCTTGATGACAGCGACTGCCCTCAAATCTTGTGAAGACACCATTGTCAGACTGCAAGAACAGCGGAAGACTGCTGCCAGCCAGGCCTTGGATGAGTCTGAACGAGTCAAGGTGTTGAGAGAGAAGCTCAAGCCTATACTGGATGAAAATGGCAAATCTCTACCAGATCTGTCTGAGAAAAACATACGAAAGAATCATGTTACAGAGATGGGGGATGTTTACCATGTAAAGCTGGGTGAACTGGAGATGGAGACAATAGTCGACAAGATAAAGGAACACTTTGAGAGGGACTGCAACATCTCCATGGACGAGATCACCGAGCAGATCGACGATCTTGTCAATAAAGTTGTTGATTTGGAGCTTATGGTTTCATCGCAGACATCGCAGATTGACAGAATGCGCCGCGAAAACGACGAGCTGGAGGATTCCGTGAAGAGTCTAGAGGAAGAGAAAGGCTCGAGCGAATTTGAAGAGAAGCTGAAGCAGGTAGAAGAGGAGCTTGTCAGAGTGCAGGCGCTTGAAAGCTCCTTCCACAAAGACGAGAGCACAATACGTTCAAACTTCACCGAGACGATAAGCAGATTCAGCGATTTCTCAGATATGTTACAGGCGCCAGTTTGTGAGCACCAGGCTGGTTCTGGTGCGCACATGTCATCGGCAACCGATGAGGAAGGACCACCTTCGGTGCCATCGAGCAACTCCTGTGCTGATGGCGACAAGGAAGAAGCAGAAGTAGCCGTGATGGCTGATCATTCAGATGCGCCGCTGCAGGCTCCTGAACCCCAAGAGAACACCAGCACTGAGCCAGCAGCATCTGGTGATGCTGCTGTAGCACCCGTCGATCTGGCTAAAACAGAGGTGGCAGTGAGCACTGATGCGTCTGTGGATGGCACTAAAAGTTCAGACAATTGGAATGACAAAATCTCGCGGCCGGGTTCGTTGGCAAGGCTTCGCCATATCTCCACCGACAACCTCGGCGAATCCGAGGAACAAGAAGAGATGGTCAAGCAGCAAGGTTTAGCCGTTGATGGCAGTACAGCTGGTGACATTAGTAAGCTGCAGGAGCGGCTGATGGATGGTCTGGAAGACAAGGAGAAGGTCCTGTTATCTGAGTACACCTCGCTCCTCGAGGACTACAAGGACACCAAGAGGAAGCTGATGGACGTGGAGAAGAAGAACCAGGACTGCCTCAACGAGATCAGGTCGCTGCGTGAGCTCATCGGAGAGAAGGAAAGGAGCTGCTCGGTGGAGAGGGGCAGCAGAGGTCACAGGAGGACGCCCAGCTATGGCCATCAGAGGAGGCAGAGCCTTTCTTCCATCTCCAGGCTCATCAGGATGGGCTCAAGTGTCCAAGAAGGTAACAGTGACGGCGAGAAATCCAACGATACCGCTAGTGATACAGGCCTGGAAGACCTGAGGCTGCCGTCAATCGCTGAGGTGGAGAACCCGTCACCGCTGGAGGAGAAGTTCCGGCGGGACATCGACACGCTGCTGGAGGAGAACCTTGAGTTCTGGATGAAGTTCAGCTCGTCGCTGCAACGGGTGCAGAAGTTCCAGAGCAGGTACGAGGACCTGCAGCAGGCGAAGGCGGACGGTGGGGACGGCGAGAAGAAGCTCAGGGCGCTCAAGACGGAGCTGCAGGTTTGGTCGGAACAGAATGCAATGCTGCGGGGGGAGCTGCAGTGCAGGTTCACGTCGCTGTGCGACATCCAGGAGGAGATAAGCGCGGCGCTGGAGATGGACACGGACGCGGCTGAGGAGACGGAGGAAGTGGCGCCGCGCTTCACCTCCTACAGCGCCGGCAAGTTCCAGGGAGAGGTGCTCAACATGCAGCAGGAGAACAACAGGGTCTCCGACGAGCTCCAGAGCGGCCTCGACCACGTCAAGACGCTCCAGTCGGAGATCGAGAAGAAGCTCAGTGAGGGCGTCAACCTCTCGTCCTCCTCGGCGGAGCCCACGGAGGAGGAGGCGGCAGCGGTGCTGGCGCGGGTGCCTTCCAAGGCCAAGGTGCCGCTGCAGAGCTTCCTGTTCCCGACCAAGGCCAAGAAGCCATCGCTGTTCGCTCGTGTGACGCCGGCCATGCTTCAAAAGCAGCAGGTAGACATGAAGTTTCTTGCCAGGTTGCCCAGGTAGCAGATGACACCACAGCACATATGAGCAGGAACTATTTAGCTTAATTAACTAGCGGATGAGATTCTGTTTTTGAAATGCTCCAATCTATGTATGATTGGACAAAGCCATTTTGTTTCTAGGGCATTGTAACCTCTATGATCAATCGAAAGACACAAATTTTTCCCTTTTCATTTTCAGAAGAGATCTAGTTGTAATTTCCTCCATTATACATTTTAGTGTTATTATCTTGCTCTCTTCCAGATGCCAAATTTACTTGATAGCAGGACCAAATTGCAGAGGTATAACAAAACTGCAGAAACATGGATTGCTTTTACTAGCTTTTTTATATATAGACCAAATGTCAAGAAATTTAGTTATGATTATTTTAGTGTTGTGTTTCTAGGTCTCCTCCAAATGAAAAAATTACTTGATAGCAAGTCCAAATAAAGGGGTATGGCACTGAAGAAACATAATTTGCGTGTACAATAGTACTTTTTACACATATATAGACCAAACTGTGACAAAAACAAAAACATATGCGGACATCTGCCCTTATTTCTAACTGAAAAAAGAAGGAATAAGAGTAACACGATTGCTTAACAAGGAAAATGGTCAACTGTTAGCGCAAAATCCAACGGTCACTGTCTCTGTCCCATGCTGTTATTTGACCTATACTACAGTTTCAGTCCAGAGTGAATGGCAACTACACCGCCCACCAGATTTTCATATTCGACCCTCTCAAATCCGGCTTCCTGGATCATCTGAGCAAACTTTTCCTGGAAAGTTAAAAGTAGTTTGATCAGCAGAAATGCTTTAGAAGGTACTAGCTAGTTTTTCCAAGGTACCTTACATGTTTGACACAAGGTAAAATCACTAATATGAAAAAACTCTTGGAAGCAGATGTACATCAAAGTATATAAAAACTGAGCCAGCTAAGTAACATGAAAAGCTTCGAAATGCCAATCTTCACCTGTTTTGGAAACCGCCGGATGCTCTCAACCAAGTATTGGTACGACTGCCTATCACCAGCAACAAGCTCTCCCACAGCCGGAATCACAGAAAATGAATAGACATCGTAACTGGAGGGAAAAAAAGGATAGTGAACTTCCAAAACTGCAGAGAGTAATCAGAAACTGTGGAACACAAAGCACTAGCAGCATCTTTTGGAAGGGTGAGACAGCACTAAGATCATTAAAGCAATAAACAGAAAATGAACACCTTTCCATTTGTTTCGAATAAACAAGAAAAATGAGCTTTTACATGGAAATCTTGAGCGATGTTTAACAGAAAGCCACATCCTACATCCGTCCACAAATAAGTGTATATTTAGCTTTTGTGCAGTCACACTTTCTTAAATTTGACCAACTTCCTAGAAAAAAGTAATAGCAACATTTATGACACTAAATTAGTATCACTAGATCTACGTTGAAATGTAGTTTCATAATATACTAATTTGATGTCACATGTACTTTTTTTCTATAAAGTTGGTCAAATTTGAGAAAGTTTGACCTAAGAAAAAAGCTAAATGTACACTTATACACAGACGGAGGGAGTAGGTTGCTAATAGAAGGTAATGTTGTTGCAGGGCTGAGTGCAAATGCTGAAAAGAACAGTGCAGTTGTTGATAATAATTAACTATAGCTCTGGAATTAACTTGTTTATTTTTAACATAATGTTCAAGACAGTTCTCATACAAAATTATCCTACAGTGACAACACACTTGACTGAAGAGAACTGACATGTCTTTAAAAATTGGAACATCCACATGACTCAATTCCAAGCATAGGAAACGTCCTCCTTTCTTCAGAACTCTGAAACACAGAAATCCATGTGTGAACTAATTAGATGTGGAGAACATAGATTAGTCAGATTTTAAAAGACACAGAACAAGTCCTATAGCAAGAAATCTCCTGGAAAGCAACCATTCAATCCAGATTTGCAAACAGTGCATAAGTTTCAAAAATCAAAATCAGAGCTTCTGCATAGTACAGCTTTTTACATGACCCACCTGTAAGCTTCTGATAGAGCTTTCTCAATGTGTGTCACATTTCTGATCCCAAATGCAATAGTATAGCCATCCATAGAACCGTCCTCAAAACTCAGAGCTTCTGCATCTCCCTGTACCCAACTAAGGCAATGCTCTTCATTGTAGCCTGATATAAAACTAAACTGTTGGACAACGGAGTACAACATCTGAAGAAATCTAGGTGGCATGATATAACAAGTTTCATGAATCATGACCTTTTTCGGCAGCACGCTTCTTTCCAACGTCTAGCATATTTGGATTAATGTCGCAGACATATATGTGAGTGTCTTCTTCAAGGTCCGTAAGGGTACCCTGCGTAGCCCTGTGGCTCACACTCTTGATTCTTTCCACTACACGAAATGCAACATCCCCTGGAGTTGGCATAGAAAAAATGCCAGGCTCATTACAACAAATTTTGTAAAGAGTGTCAAAGAGAGCTGACACTATATTGCTGAAGAAACTTCTTAGCAGCTTAATTTTTCAAAAGAAAGTCATCAATAAATGATAAAATACAGCAGCAACAGAGGGCACTGTACACTGAACTTTGCACAAAGTATATAATAAAAATCCCGCAATCTTTAGAACAAAGAAGATGTCCTTAACAGAAAGGTGTGTTTCTCTATATGAAATTCTGCAGAGGAAGTATTTGCACCGAATCATGCATTTGCACATGGAGGTAGAGCTTTAGAGCAGAATTTTAACTACTATTCAACATTATAACAGAAGACGATAGAGGATAAAGAAGGACCTAACAATACGAAGTTGTGCTACACACAGGCTCAGAGGCCTACCATTTATCTCAAGTCACCAAAACAAGACAGCTAATTCCCTTAAATATGTTTGCGTCCGTGTAAGTTAACCTAATTCATCTGATATTTATAAGCATCGTCTTATACTCCAAAGGAAGGGTGCAGAACAAGAGACACCTAAATCCACATTTACCTGTCCCACCAGCCACATCGAGATGCTTCATCCCAGGAAACGGATTCAACTTGGAAATCAGCCTGGAAAAGAAACAAAGCATCTATCAAGGACGAATCCCCTGGAACGGATTGCGCAGAGGGAGATGCAGTGGGAGAGCCCGAACCTGTCCTTCCACAGCCTGTGCAGCCCGACGCTCATGAGGTCATTCATGACGTCGTAGCTGGAGGCGACGCTGCTGAACACGTTGCCCACCAGCTTGCTCTTCTCGTCCTCGCGCACCTGCTTGTATCCTGACGAGAAACGAAACGTCAACGGTCGATCTTTGTCTATAGAGATTGCAAGGAGTGGAGGGGCGTACCGAAGCTGGTGGCGTGGGAGTGGAGGAAGGCCGTGGGGCCGGCGGTGGCGGCGGGCGAGAGGAGCGCCGCCGGGAGGAGGTGGCTGTGGCTGTGGCGGCGGCGGAGGCTGGACGACGCCAGCCTTGCGGCAGCCGCTCGAAGAGCCATGGCCTTCGTTGGAGAGAACAGATGGCCGATCCGATCCCCTTGTTCCGGACGCCGTCGACGGGGAGGAGAAGGGCAGGCGGCGACGGCGGTGCGTGCAGGCAGGGCGTAGCCAGGAATTGCTAACGCCCCGGGCCAAAATCTATGGGACAAAAAATATTCAAAAAAACACCCCATTCCGTTCATGCGTATGAGCAGTTTGTTGGCATGGACCCGTGCTAATGTACTCCTTCTACTAGCAATATTTCTAATTTCTGGATCTAGATTTTCAATTGGTTTTCTCAAACCAGAATCTGATTCAATATCACCAGGCCTAAGTTCTATAACATGAGGGCTATTATTACTTGCTCTAGTTGAATGACCTGATTCTGTGGATGCAGGGCTTTGTAATGGGTAAAAGTTGTCAATTCTTCTACTTCTTTAGTTCAGCTTGATGTCTTCCTGTAAACAAAAATCGAAGCAAAATCAATGCAATATCTAAAAAATGGCAGAGCGAGGGGATTAGGGAAATTAGAACCTGGCGGGCGCCTTGCTTCTTGCGTGATTGCGTATTGGGGCGGAGACGTGAGGCGATGGGACTCGGGAGGGCAGCCGCGGAAGGAGCCGGCGACGACGGCCGACGGGGTCGCTGGAGGAAGGCGGGTGGGCGGGCGGCGCCCGGCGGGGTCGCTGGAGACTGGAGGAGGGCCGGCGGGGTCGCTGGAGGACGGCGGGCGGGCGGCGTCCGACGGGGTCGCTGGAGGCGGGCGGGCGGCGTCTGGCGGCGTCGCTGGAGGACGGCGGGCGGGCGGTGTCCGGCGGGGTTGCTAGAGGACGGCGGGCGGGCGGCGTCCGGCGGGGTCGCTGGACGAGGGCGGGAGTGGGAGCGGCAGCGTCCGGCGAGGTCGCTGGAGGAGGGCGGGAGCGCAGCGGTGTTGCAGCCTATCGAGGGCGGCGGGGTCGGGGGTCCTGGCGTGTCTGCGTCGATTGCCAGACCTAACAGGCTAACTGGACTGGGCTGAGTTGGGCTGCGCCCCAGGCCAAATCTTCATATACAGGCTCGAAATTTTTTCACGCCTCAGGCCATGGCCCGTGTTGCCTGGGGCCCAGCTCCGCCTTTGCGCGCAGGGATGCGAGCGAGACACGGCGGCGACGGCGAGCAGCGATGGGGAAGTTGTGGGTGGTGTTCTCTGCGGGTAGCTCCTGTACGATTTGGGCCGCATGTAGAGCGACGGTTTGGGCCGGCCCATTTGTTATTTTATGATTTCTGTTTTCGGTTCTTTTCTTTTTACTAGTAAGCGGGTGCGTTGCACGATTTCTGATATGATTAATATACTCCTACTTACAATTCACATAAGAAAAATATATAGTATACTTTGTAAAATTACATATATGATTATTTGATAGCATTAAAAATATTAAAATTAACCTGCACCTAAAATAAGATCCAAAAAAGTCGCTAGGTCGGTCGCGGCGGGCGGCGTCGATGCAGTCGCTGGCGGGCGGCATCATGGCAATCGTGGGCGGGCGACCGGCGGAGGATGTGATGTTCAGACAGCGGCTTGCGGGGATCCACGACAGGAGCTCGGGTGGAGAAGGACGGCGGCAGCGCAGAGACATGGGTAGAGATTTCTGGTGCTAGGTTGCTCGCGTGGTCGCTAATTGGGAGATATATAGTATTGATCCACAAAATCAGGGCATCCGGCTGCGGAATTAATCGTATCAGCGTGATTTGAGATGGGGAGTGGGAGATGAGAACAAAGGATTTTCCGGTCGTTAGATGAGCCCCTAGATTCTTTTTAGATATGCTTGTAAACAATGTAACTAAACGTTGATTAGAGCAGCAAGTTTGAGACGCACTCTTTTCCTTATCAGGGTATTTGAGGGGACTGGAAGGTTTTTAATGAGACGGCTTGCTAGCTTAATATATTATGATTTAAAAAAAAGTAGTAGAGAATAGCTGAATACATGTGCCTTGCTATGGTAAAAAATAAATAATTTAGCATGCCAAAATGTAGGTATAAAAGTGTATAAATGCTTTTGTTGTATTTGTCTTAGGGAATACTACGTTGCTAAAAATACATTATGAATATGCTAGGTTCGCATATTTTGCTCTGATACCCCGATTACAATGGAATCTAATAACCTGAAACATGTTTATTTCACTTTGTCCGTAAACAAGTTCCTATAGTGTAACCCGATATCGCTCTCCCTCTCTCCCCCGGCGGAAACAAATCGTTATCAGAAGAGAGACGCTTTCGGCCTCTCGCTCATGACCATCCGCTATCGTCTCGTCGCCCCTCCGCTGCCCCGCAGAGTCTAGCGCCTATTGCCCCTTCGTAGCATCCGACGCCCATCGCCCTCCGCCCAGTTCATTGTTGTTATCGGCATGGTGCAAGCTGCCTTCCATCCTACCCTCGGCCCCAAATCTCCGCCACAATATTGTAGAATCGAAGCAGCCTGGATCTCCTCTACTCAGTTGATTCCCATGGCCTTCTCATGCTGACTTGTTCTTGATTAGATTAGCAATGGATCTTGGATTTATGCCCCTACAATTATGAAATCAGATCCCTTTATTTTTCGTTACACCGCTGATACGTACCGGCGAGGTTCGCACATCGTATCCCATTCCTTTTATCACATGATACTAGATCTTGTTCGAGGCTAGATCACTGATATCCCTATATCCTGTTCACCCTCGTCCGACAAGTCTTTTAACTTGTCCATGACATAGCATCCTCCGTGACTTAGTCACACGCTTGTAAGATTCGTAGATGCAACTGTCACTAAGTGGGCCCAGAGTATCTATCCGTCACACGGATGGACAAATCCCGCTCTTGGTACACACGCCTCAATCAACTCCATAGGCATACCCAAGAGACATCTTTTCCAATCAATTCTTTTACGGTAGAGACGGTTGATGTAATTAAATAAGTCTCCAGATATAGTGATTAGATGTGACCTTACAGTTCAAGGATTAGGTTACTTTGTTTTGTTTCTTGGTTAGATACAATATTGAATTTGTGACTGATCTAATTGCATTAACGGTGCTTTGGGTGTGTGTCCATCATGTCAAAACATGACCTCAATGTTTATTGGCGTATTTGACCATGATCAGGAAACCTTGATCATCAGATGATACATGAGCTGGTTAACTAGAGATAATCAGGGACCTGTTTACTTATATGCCACACGTATACTATTATTTCCGCTTAATACAGTTATAGCATGGCATATTCAGAAAAATTTCTTGGAGTTGTAGATGCACCCCATATTTATGTTGTATAAAATTTTCAGGTTTTTTTGCATTTTCTAAATATATTTTTTGTGACTTAATCCGACGATTCCATCTAATGGAGAGATCCTATGCAAGTCTTCCCGAGAAACGAGGGAGATATCTCGGCGGGAACCGTTGGGAGGGAGAAAATTCAGCAACAAAAGAAAATCAATTAATAGACTTATTGTCTAGGGCCTAAACCAATCGTCCGGGCCCTAACGATTAGGTATGTCGAGTGAGCCCTGGACGATTAGGTCCTTTCATCGGGACCGTGGACGATTAGCTATCTGACCGACCGGCAATCGCTGACGCATGCACCTGTCATCTGGCCCTATCCAATAATTTCTAATTTTTCGAGCCCTGGCTAACTGTGCAAATATTTTTGAATTTTTCTGATTTTGAGTATTATTTTTCTAATTTGAACGCATCCTTATAAATCCATGTTCCAGCAAAATGAAAATCGTTCCTTGAAATCTTCACATCTCATATATAGACAGGCAAGTCCATTGGTTTCCCCGGAACAAAGAATATAAAAGTGATACCAAACAACATAGTAGTCCTAACTAGGCATCAAATGAATCCAAAAAAGTTCGTTGCTCTATATTAATTTACTTAGCAGCAAAGCAACGCATTAATATCCGGCTGAGTTCAGAGGATAACCCATCAGAAATAACTCGTGAGCAGCATTTGCCTGCAATCAAGCATCAGAAATTATGGGTTCTTCTCCAGGTTGGCTGAAGCGTGGGCTTGTTCTCTTCTTTTTCGGTGTGAAGGCCATGGTTTTTGGTATAGTCGCCGAGGATAAAATTGTACGTACGCATGAACGTTGATCCATCTCGATCCACCTGTTGTTGATCACTAGCTAAATTAGAATTTTTTTCATGCAACATACTCA